>LGSN01000140.1:0-58267 GCA_001314375.1 Phytophthora podocarpi | reverse complement strand
CCACGGCCGCCACTCGGTCGAGGAGACGGGAATCACCCTGGTCAACCGAAGATTGACCATACGAAGGGCGTGTTCCCACCTCCCCCGCACGAGGAACTAGACCAGATATCGTAGATGCGATGAGAGAACTAAGTAAGTTATTGTCTTGCTACAATGCAACCCACTGGAAGCAGCCCGGAGAGTGCTAAGATACTTGCAAGGGACGTCAACGCATGGACTTTACCTTGATGGAAATTCCGGAAAGATTTTCTGTTATGTGTACACTGACGCGAGCTTTGCGTGTCAACCTACAGAACGTCAATCAGTAACAGGGTATGTAATTACCATGCCTGGCTCAAGTGTGGCTTGATGCAGCATTAAGCAACGATCTGGGCCTCTATCCACTGCAGAAGCGGAGCTAATCGCATTAAGTGAAGGCGCAAAAGAAAGCAAATGGCTAAGACACTTGCTTCATGAAATGGGATTCATACAGAAAGCACCTGTGCTGGTGTGGTGCGACAGCAATACTGCCACCAGTATAGTATAGAACCCAGGCAATCATAAAGCCAACTAAATATTGAAATCAGATTTCTCTTTACCAAATACTTGGTATCGAACGGACGCCTGCATATTGGATATTGCAGAACCGACGAAACTACGGCAGATATTCAGACTAAAGCACTTCCTACAAAGGGTTTTGTGCAGCTGCGGATAGCCACCGGTGTCCTGGACCTCCAAATATCTTGCACATGTAGTGGGAGTGTTAAGTCAAACGAATAATATCCAGTGGAAGCAACGGATTTTACAACGACTCTCTAGTGAAGTACGGAAGGGCCTGTCACACACACACACACCCTGGCTGCCGCAGGGAGCGTCCCCTGGGGAGGCGACCATTCACTCTAGCGATGACGCCGGCAAAGGAACAAATGTCCTCACAATTCAATTTGACTTGGGCAGAGCTAGTCTTTAAGAGTTTGCATTTTGAATAACGTTTAAAAAAACTATCGCTTTTTTTTAAACACTCGCCTCCGCAAATACCGCGCGGCCCTGCTTCGCGGGCACCCCGCGCATGTCTGCTATGGCTACGCATTCAAGAACGGTAGAATTGCACAGACAAGATAGATGAGCCTCGCAAAATTATGAATGTCAGCCTCAACACGCCATGTGTGCGTCAAATCTGGTAAAACCTCTGTCGTAATTACCCCATCTAGAAACCATCTGGACTACCAGATATTGCTCGGTTCTAGATGGGTGGCGCTGTTACGCGTGGTTTGACTCCATAACTGTCCTCTTCTATCTCTAACTCTAATACTACTCTCGTTTTTTATTTTACTTTTTTGCAACTTCCCTCTCCTCTCTTCCTAATTCTGTGGAAGGGTCGACCATGGCCCAATAGGTTTTGAGCCCAACGTTGGGGAGGACTGGGAATGATTTAAGGCACCTGGGCGTGTCCGGCTTCCCAGTCTTGAATGCTCGCATTCGCGCCGCGCTCGACGGTCAAGGCCTGCTCGGATTCATTGACCGAGAGGCCTACGGAGGCGACTTCGACGACGACAATCCTGACCAACCCAAGTCCACCCCACCCTCGCCCTCCTCGTCCAGTGCCCTGTTCGCCAACACAAGCACACTTTTCCAGCTGTCCTGATGAAGATGGTGGCCTAGCTGATGATGCTGCACAACCGAAAGCTGATGGTTCCTCCTCCGATGCGTCCTCCGACTAGTCTTCCGGTAACTCCTTCAAGGCGAAGGCTACGGACTCTAACTCGTCCCAATCTTCTAAAACGTCCATCAAGACCCCTCCGGTGATCCAGTCCTTCACCGAGAACAAGAGGGAAAAGGAAAGACGCCGAGCACTGCTCCACGTACAGACCTAGAAGGATCGAGCCATACTCCGAGATGCCAAAAAGTGTGCGGCTCGCAAGCCGAGCCCACACGAAAGACGCCAGAGCGCAAAATGCGGTCATTTCTGATCTTCACGAGTGATGATGCTTATGTACTTCTCATTGAGGGATGTACCTCGACCTACTCGATATACCAAAAACTGCGTGACCGTTGTGAAGACTCGACAGCTCACGATGACCCGTACATCAACCTGCATTTGATTACCACCAATTACGAAGAGGGTACACACCTCATGGAGTTCCTCCTGACTTTTGAGCGGGCCCTAAAGGCTGCGGTCATTGTGATGACCGATGAACAGAAATCATTGTACCTGTACCTCGCCATGCCGAGCACGTGGAAGCCCGACCTCGCGATTTGGAAGAGTAGCAAGAAGTTCATTCTTTACACCGATCTCAAAACCAACATTGAACGGAAAGTGTTGGATGACTATGCCAACCGTAAGTATATCATCGAGAAGGGCAGTCCAGAATCTGCTGTGACGGCACTTCAAGTGATCTAGAATGTGCCTCACGGTCGTGATGACCCGCTCCGGCACTGGCTGCACCTACTGTCAGTGCGTGAATCACGTCGTTCGCGACTGTCGTGTACTGCAGAAGCACTTGAGACCTGGAACGGTCAAGGAGGGCACAGTGCTGCCCGCCAACTTTGCCATCATCGAGCGAAAGCCGCGTGATGGCCAAAATCCATTCCCAGCTAAGCAGCCGCGCAGCCAACCCACGAATCACCGCCATCACCCAACGTCACGCAATGATGATGGGTTTAAGACCCCGGATATCTACAATCGTTTTGGCAACCTGGTCAACTTCCAAGACTTCCAACGCAAATTCAACTCGCAGGGACTCGAAGCTGGACTTATTGCTGACGCGGCAATCCTCATGCCGGATGTCGGTCTCTTTGCTATGGGCACCAACCCTCACGACGGTTGACTCGGAATACACCCGCCATGTTGCTTACCAAGACCCTTGGTTCAGGGAGAACAATCCCTATGCTGGCTCCATCATGGTCGGCGGCAAGTAGAAACGACCATCCGTGGAATTGGCGACGTCAAGAGCGAGGTGGTTGACACCACTGGTGATATCCGCCTGATGTAGTTCCATGCTGTGCTGGACTTGCTTGACATCAAGTTTAATCTGCTGTCTATCGTTCAGGTACTGAAGATGGGTTGCTCGCGTTGTCTTCAACCGCACGAGATGCACGTCTTCGTGGGCAAGTCTGACAAGATTCATATCCAGCTTGCAACTGACATGCACCTGTTCCAACTCAAGGCCAAATGCCACCCAAGACGCTACACAGCGCGCTCATGGCTCCTGCGGAAGACAAACCCACCAATACCCTTGTGGTTCAACCCGGCTTGGAACCTACCGTCTTATTGTGGCACAAACGTCTCGGTTACCTTAACTTTCGTGTGACGCAGACCATGTCTACGACCCAAGCGGCTCCAAAACCGGCGTTCACCTAAACATCTGCGATCTCCAAACACTTCTGTCTTTGTGCATTTGTGCTAAAGTCCATCGTGCCCTTTCAATAGCAACGTTGATCGCGCAAAACCTCCTCTTGAGAAAGTCCATTCTGACATTAATGAATCCTTGCCGTACCCCAGCCTAAGTACTCCATCACCTTCATTGATGTGTATTCGCACTGCATGCACCTCTACGTAGTGCAGCGGAAGTCTGGTTTGTGCGACTGCTTTGGGAAGTTTCATCAGGCGGCTAAAACCGCTTAAATACCGAGGTTAGTACACTCAAAACGCACTTCAATCAGTTTGATTCCAAAATTTCACGGCGTCAAATCGATAACGGCAAAGAGTTCGAAAAGCTAGTCCAGATCATCTATAATCGCTACGGCACTCATGCGCAAATTCACCGATGTCTATACACCTCAACAGAATGGCGTCTCAGAACGCCGTATGGGCACCGTTCTCAAGCACGTAGGGCCCATCTTATAGACGGTGATCTGCCTCGCCGGCTTTGAGGGGAGTTCTGCCAGTACGACACTCACCTCATCGATGTGACAACGAGTAAGGTGCTTCCTAACAGAGTCACTCCGTATGGCCTTGGCACGGCAAGAAGCCGTCTCTACAATATATTACGGTGTTCGGCTGTAGCCACATTTGCTCTCATACCAGAACCGCTAAAACAAAAAACGCGATTCGCGTGCCAAACTGTGCATGGTTGTTGGCCTTCCTCAGAACAAAATGGACTATCGCCTGCTCAGCACCAAAGAGGACACCTTCCCTACACTGTCGTTTCTTGAACGTGCCACACCAAAGTCACTCAGCACTTCCTTAATTGTTCAAAACGAACGCCTACCTCCTCATAGTGTCCTCCGCAACGCAACCAAGCTTCCCTGGTGGCCACTGATGCTGACGCGTGCACCCCATCCGTTAAAAATGTCAAATACACTGAAGCTCTCGCCATCTACTCCAAGGCATTATAGCTTAATGAGCTCTTTGACTTAGAAGAGTAGCAAACCTGGCATTATACCATCGTTAGTCTTTTAGCCGCACGCTATGAACCAGTCCATAAGCCCTATCAGGATGCCATGCACCCCTCAAATGTTTTTGGCTGGCACGCAGCGGCTCTATCTGAGTGTGAGTCCTCATGGAAAATCAGACGTGGCCTCTCGTCCCTCGCCCACACAACCGCAAGGTGCTTCAATGTCGATGGGTCTTTGTGCGTAAGCACGACACTGCCGGCTGCAGTGTGCGCTTTAAAGCTCGCCTGGTCATTAAAGTTTCAACAGTACAGAAGTATAGCATATACTATACAGAGATCTTCTCACCTGTCATACGGATGGAAGTCTCCGACTGTAGGATATTTTGTTTTCCTAAACCCGGATTTCATATCACTATTCTTTGCGCAATACTGGCCCAAATCTCAAATTTGGTCGACAAGTTAAGGACCGTTGCGTGTTCTTTAAAGGTATACTCAATGTACCGTGCTACACCTCGGTTTCCGCCGTTGACCTATTAATCATCTAACCATCCAATCAAGTCGTTGCAAGGCTAAAGTCAGCCCTGAGCTCAGAGTTCCATATGACAGCTTTAGGGGAGTATCCTACCTCCTTGGCTGGACGATAGAACGTAAATGTGTCACCCGCTCTATTTGCTTTCATCAGAAGCACTATGCCACTAAAGCACTTGGTTGCTTCTCCCTGTTAGCTCCTTGAGTCCGGAGGGGTTTTCGTCCCCGTTCCACGTACACCCTAGCGGCTCTAACGTGTATGAGCGGGTAAGGGCTCTAATACTAAACACTTGATATTTTGTAATGTTGTATAGTGGATAGCCGCGAGCTAAACCTAAGCCTGGATGACAGGGCCTATCTTTATCATGTCGTTTATACAGTAATGAGCATGCAAGTTTGGATCGTAACATGTAAGGTGTGCCACCATATCGTGTATGCATGTGCAAGAGCCATGGTGAAAAGAGAACAAAGCCATTAAAACCAAGTGCAGAGACGCAAGCAACAAGAACAGCTGCTAGCAAGCTGAATAACGTAACACGAGGCTATACAAAAACTTAGTACTAACGGACGGACGGACGCAACCAGATGCTCAGCCAATCGTCACAGCCTCGGCACGTGATGGTTTAGTTTTGGCAGGTGGAGGCCTCTGGTCGTCGACGCATCACTGGATTGCACCCTCCCCACGCTGAATTCGTCACCATTTTCCTGTTCGTGCTCATTCGGTGGCTGAGCAGCAGGTGTGTGTCACGTACATATTGATGGTGACATGGAGACCCTTGAGGAATACATGGAACATTTCAATTCTCCCGTGGAACTTCCAACGACTCTAGCAGAAGGGAAGCAATCCAAAATATGCGCTTTGAGCGAATGTGTAGCACCAACAGATCTGTATCAGCATACTGACGGTACCACTAAGACACGGCTGCGCCCAGAATTCAAGCACACATTTCAGCACTCTGCCTCATCTAGCTTGCTAGCCCACATTCCGGTCTCTTTTTGGTTACCAGTGGTTGGCGCGACGAATACATATGCCCGGATACACAACATCGCATTGACGCAACCGTTCTCACTAGATGAAGTCATGACATTTCTTGGTATCTTGTTCTACATGGCTTTGATCGATAAGGGCAAATACGCGAACTACTAGGGCGAGCAAGGGGAGGAAACGATCTTTGGCGGGAAGAGTTCCGTGGGGCTTGATAACGTTATGGCGCTGTGACGTTTCAAGGGGTTGCAGAAAGCCTTCTGCTGTCGATGTGTTGAAGCGAATACTGCTATCCACGATCAAGCTGCCAGGATCCGTCCGTTACTCAATATACTGAAGCCGATGGGACCCAAATACGTGAAAATTGGACGTGATGTTGCACTTGACGAAGCAAGTGTTGCATGCCGCTCAAAGTTTGGCAAAGCACTCATTGCATACAATCCGATGAAGCCTAAAGGTATGTATCATTTCCGGATTTACATGCTGTGTTGTGCTACGTCATGGATCTCGCTAAATTTTCGACTGCACTGGTTGAGCGATATCACGGAGAGTCTAAATGGTGTAACGTCGCCAAAAGAAGTTCAGGCATTGAGTGACGAAATTGTGGAGTCGTCTTCCATTCGAAAATGCGTAATAGAAGTTGTACGACCTCTGTATTGCACGTGTCGAATCGTCAACTCAAATAGCTATTACACCTCGGCACCGCTGCTGATCGCACTACGTCTCATTGGGGCTCTACGCACGTGGAACTGTACGGAAGCCAAGCTCACAGTTTCCTAGGCATGTACTCCTGGAGAAGAAAGAATGTGCCGTGGTACTTCTCGTCAAGGTGTTTCGGTTGACCGCACAATGGTGGATGACGCAGTTTGATAGTGATATTGTGACGGTTATTTCAAACGCGGACGCTTCAACGCTGACTACAGTGACACGCCAAGTGCGTGCCGAAAAGCGCAGCTTTACGGCTTCGACGTGCATCAAGGAGTAAAATGCCAACAGGCAAGGCGTGGATCGCTTCGATCAAATTCGTGCTCGTTTCTCCTTGGCAGATGGCCACTCCTTCAAAAGAGGGCACAAGTAGTTGGGGCTAGCACTTATCGATGTTGCCCGAGCTAATGCGTATCTGACGCGAAAGCTGGCAATGGACCTGAGCGGAGATCGGGATTCGTACCGAGACTTTATCGTCGAGCTGATGTGTGATCTTCTATCTGGACAGTGGAAGGATGCATCCAGTGAGCGTCAAATGTTCTATGCAGACACAAGCCCAGGTGAGGCCCCTGAACAAACATCACCTTCAAGCACAGTTTGGGTTGCTTGAGCACGTGGAGACACGACACATCAGGTAGTCCGCACAAGCGGTGCTCTGCTATTGCCTCAAAACAGTTCTACACCGACATGAATCGCAAGCGGCTGTCGTATGCAGATGGGAAGAGAATACGCGACGGAGGTGATGGACGTCTGTGTGCTTAACAACGTTTGTTTCTGGCAGCATTTGCACATGTCCAGCAAGCCATACACTTGTCCTCAAACGATGTGGACTTGCTGGGAGAAATATCATCACCCCCCCCCCCCCAGCAAGCATTTCTCACGCACCGGAAAGGTGTGCACGAGCTCGCGTTTATACAAGCTGAAATGTGGGCAAGGCAGACAAGGTAGTCCTAGAGGCCAAGGAGTTTCGAGCGCTGCTGTCCACGTGGGTGCTGTCGGTGCTGTTTGTACTGCTGTATGTGCCATCGTATTGTAGTTGTTGTGTATATATCTTGATCTAAGTATGGACATGTGACAGCGGAACTTGAGCAGATCTAATCTTGTCAACATATGCATGCGACTTGATTATATAGTAAGTAAATCAGTAATATCCAGTGTCCATTTATCTTGTTTTCTTTATGAATATGATGCTACTCAAAGTACCTCGGCTTGTAGACGAACACTCGTTGAAGCTCGACCTTCAAACTGCAGGGAAGTTCCAGCACTTTCATCAGCACAAACGATGCACAGAATACGCTCTGGCAAAGAGCTTGGTGCCTCGTACATAAAATCAAGCTGCTCACAAGAAAACGAATCATAGTCATTCCACAAAGCTGGTCCTTCACGTACTCGAAACACGAGGCCGAAAAGGATGTTGTTCCAGTATACAGCAGTAGCATCAGCGTACGGTGAAGTGTACCCAATGTGTACATCAGCAACGTAGGTGCAGATAAGCTGGGTTCGCTCTCGAAGCTGGCTCGCATGCACACTTTTAGCCATCATATCCATTCCTATCTGGTGAATGTCGCGGCGCAGTTCAATTCCAATTGCTCTGTACACTCTTGTTCCGAGCGCAACTTGAGCGATGACGTTACCAATCCCAGCACCAATGTCCAAGAACATGTCGTTTTCGTCAAGGACATCTTGTTCAGCCAACAGCGTGCTGATCCCATCAGGCATCAATTATCCAGCATTGCAATGAGGATCATGTTGATCTTGCACAACAACTTCACGAGGAACGTCCGCCAATATCGCTGTTAAACTTGTTCGACACTGGATGGAGACATCGGTGGTGAGCGCTTGTCTGCAGACAGCATCTTGTACATGTCCCTCACACTGCGACCCAACGTTCTCGCTTTTCTTCGCAGGAAGCTTCAGTGTCAGGATCTACGGTTGGAGACTGTTGACACCCAGATGGGCGAGCTTCTAGCGTAGGCCCGGCAGCGGCAGGTACCCCCACGGTTGTCGTTGGCACTTCGTCAGGCTGCGTCGCACATTCAGGGCTTAAACTTGGCGAGTAGGAGACTGGAATCTCCTGCGGGCTGCTGGGCATCGAAGATGCTGCAGGACTTGACGGGTTGCTTCGACGCGTCGGAGCAGCAGGAGCAGTGGCAAGCGCTTGTAGCTGTTGTGAAACTGCTGGCGGTCTACCACGTGGCCTCCGAACTTATCTGAAGAAGCTTTGGGGAAAATGCGCAATATCGCTGCCCCATGTTCTTCAGCAGCGATCGCAGTCGCTGCGGAAGTGCGGCGGAAGTGTGGCCGGTGCGGCGCATGCGGCGAGCGATGTCTGCCCACGAAACGCTGGACCTACCATCGACGTAGGAACGCGCGAGCTGCACTAACTCCTTCTCGTCTTCGAAAGTGAACGTCGTGCGCACGATTAGTCAAATGAGTGGTGCAGCGAAAGTATACAACTGCCTTGAGTTCACTATAGAAATTGATGAGTAAGTAATGGGATTGGTCGGGTCAAAGGAGGTGGAGAATGGGAATTTAGCTCGAACGTCCAGTCCACGTCTGCGGTGTCACTAGAAATTCGTACCTATGCTGACATTTGCTGACGCAATCTCGATAAATTTCGTACTTAATCGCATAATTTGCAGTAATGTTTGACTCACCATGTAAGCTATCTGAGGGTTGGGTGAAATCCCGTCGACCTGAAAAAGATTTGATTGGTAGTTTTAAAAGTGGATGGGGGCTTGGTAGACCTTCTGTCATCGGGGCTATTTTGCCCCCTTTCACGGCTGTTTATCTCACAGGTTTTCAAAACACCATCAACGAGGTCGAAATGCACCCTATGCCCATGAAAGGGTTAAGCGCTGCGTGAGATGTATAGACACCAGATCGGGGCGACCTCAACAACACATATATATATATTGACTCTTATGTGTGTTAAATAGGGTAATTTTGAACTTCCGAGCGGGAATCCAACTTTGCTGTGAGCTACCCAGAGAAAACGTAATCCATACTTCTGTCGCGATCCCCTTGTTACACAATTATTCTCCAATTTTAGTAATTATTTCAATTATTTCATTAATTCGATGCAGTCTATACGATTATTATTTCATTAACGCTAGGGTGCTGGCGCTCCAAACATCTAAATAAATTTGGTTTTACGAATTTAACCTAATCAGACTTCTAGTTTTATGACCAATCTGATGACTGACGATAAACCGTGCAATATGCTAGGTTTAAAACAATAACCTCAATAATATCGTAAACTCAATGAAAGTTCAATACTACGATGCTGGGCATATAATACATGCTGACTGCATGGTTGTTAATAATACAATGGGATTACAGGTTTTAATTTTTCGAAGTATAAATTGCCAGAAATAGGGTTAAATAGTTACCGGTATCATGTTTCGCCACCACACGAAACAACACGAATGAGATGACTATAACAGCTAATTACCCAGACACCAAGACGGCTTCTGGACTACAGGAGGAGTCTATTTGGTGACGGGACGTGGGTATGCATAATCGCATCGTGCTCTCACAACGCGTATAAAACATGCATTAGTACTTCACCGGTCAGAAACGATTCACTGTCCAGTCACAATCAAGCATATCACCAACGCAAAAAGCCGCAAGAATCAGCACAGCATCCCTTGTCACGCGTAAACACAGTGTGGTCAGCAGGCGCGTGGGAGAGAACTGCTAGACATAGAGGTAGAAAAACGGAAAACTGCTCTCCCCCTCCCTTCTAGACCCGTCATTCCCGAAGCTGTGCAATAGCCCAGAAATTCTGACTCCCTGCGGACCCAGAATTCGCCCGAACTTGTTCACCGTTGCCGTACTTTGTTACGGTATGGATGTACATAATGTAAATTGGTTCCAACGAACGTGGGTGCCAGTGTTTCCCTTCGTCAATTGTGCTACTGCCACGGCAGTTTTCTCTGTCTGTTGCGTGACTGGCGTCGGCCCCTCGCGATTGCTTGCTTCGGTGAAGAACGCCCCGTTTGACTACAGTCGCATTTTTGGTACTGCGAGATATATTGATATATTCCTCCTAGGGTGTTACCGACGTTACATGTCTCATTGGGGGTGTCAGAGGTTTCGCTTAACGGCATCCGAGTGGGGTTGCCTAGATTGGCCAGGGATTGGCTGTCTTCTCGAAGGAAGTAGGCACGATCTGGTCAAATCCATAGTACACAAAGTTACCGGTTGTCTCTCTGTACGGAATCACTGGCATTTGTTTTTCTTTTCCGAGTCAGTGTGCAGGCATACGTCGAGAGATAGTTTTAGACTCAGGTCGGTGAGTGTCCATACGAGATTAGCGTTTAGATGAGAAAGTACTTCGGTAGCATACTTTTATTGATTTTTCCAATTCCTTTCAATTGACCACTCTAAGAGGAATATAGTCCTCTCAAGTTGAACGATTTGACGTGTTACTAGCGCTCATATTTGATTAAGTGGTTGATGGTGCAGAGTATCGGTGTAATGCTGCATACATACACGAGTAAGTAGCAAGTTTTACAAATCGATTTCACCGTCAAATACGCACTAGTCTGCTTGGCGAGCGTCTTCCATCGTCCATACGCCGCCTTGATATGCTGTCGGAGCGAATGATGTCCTGGTGCGTCAGTGGCTGGGGGTGGTGCAGCATCTTGAGCTGCAGCATCATCTCCACCTCCATGCCACCCTCCGTCCGCACGGACTCCGTTGTCAGCTTGAGGCCGTGTGCCAGTAGGTGGTTACGGATGTCCACCCACAGCGAGCCGATGTCGCCTGACTTGCGCTTCTGATGCGCGAACGGCGACGAGTTGAACTCGCTGTTGAGGAAGAGCTGGATGGCGTCAGGTACGCGGCCATGCCAGTAGTCGGGGTCCAGGACGAAGCGTTTCTGGATAGCCTGCCAGACTTGCTCCTGGCGATCGCTTGAACGAAGGTGTCGGGCGAGTGCAGCATTTTCCACGCGTGGCTGACCTGCAGCACGTCGCATAGGTCCAGGAGCGGCACGAAGCCGAGGTCGCCCTTGTTGACCGGCGCGTGGAATAGTGCCGTCGTGCTGGACTGGTTGAGCTTGAGCAGGTGGCCAGACCACGTTCCAGTGCCGAGTCGACGCTCTGTACCTGCGTCTGGTACGCGCGCACGTGACGCAACATGTCGTCGGCTTTGGGGTACACGTATGTCTTGATTGCCTTGATCTTCTGCCACGGCGCGAGCGGTGACCGGAAGATGGCCGCCATCATCCGCTTCATCTCCTGCAGCACGGGTCCCATGGAGCCACGGTGCTGAGCATGGTTGACCACGCCGAGGTACGTGTAGCCCTCAGCAATCTTGAGCGACGGGATCACGTCGCCGTCCAGCTGCAGCTGCACCTTGTCCTCGCGCAGATGTCCGTGCGCGTCGGTCTTCACTGACAACGATGCGCACTTTGACGAGTTGGCCTGCATCGTGGACCACTTGAGAAACTTCACCACCACTGCCTGCGCCTTCTTGTAGCCGGTGGCAGAGGTGCTGTACGTCTTCGGATCGTCCGCGTACACCGTCACCGAGACCTTGCGGTCGGCCGTCGCGGGCACGCCAATCTCCAGAGCGACCGCGTGCAGCGCACATACGAGGGGCATGATGCCAACTATGAACAGGTACGGCGACAGGGGACAGCCCTGGAATACGCCCATTCGCAGCTCAATCGGGTCCGTCGCTCCGTCGGCCGTGTTCGCCACTGTGAAGACGGCGCCGTCGTAGATGTCTTGTAGTCTGTCCACAAAGGCAGCGTTGGCGTCGATCGCGCGCAGCACGCGCCAGATCAACTCCGGCGGGATCGATCCAAACGCGTTCTTGAAGTCGTACCAGACTAAGTGCAGCGGACGTGGACGCCGCGTGGTATGGTCGAGCACTGCAGTGCTCACGAAATTGTGCTCTGCATAACCATTCATGCTGCGGAAGCCCTTTTCCGCATCCGCCAAGCGTTCGTTGGCCTCGAGCCACTTGGTCAGGCGTCGAGCCAGCAGGTCGGAGTAGAACTTGTACACACACGCCTGCAAACAGATCGGGCGCCAGTTGCCCGGCTTAGACGGGTCACCCTTCTTGTAGATCAACTGCACGGTGCTGACCTTCCACACGACCGGAACCTTACCGTGCCTCCAGCAAACGCTAAAGGCGGCGTGCAGCGCCGGCAACAGCTCAGGCAGGAATGTCTTGAAGGTGTCGTGGCTGATGCCGTCGATGCCCGGGCTGGAGCGCTCCTGTGCACGATGTACTGCGTGCTCCACCTCGTCCGCCGTCACGGCGGCCGTAAGCGCGTCCGTCACCGCAGTACGCAGTACGCAGCAGCAGCGCGTTCAGCAATTGACGAAAAGGCTCGCCGGCCTCGTCGTCGAAGTTGAACGGATGCGCTGGCGTGTTCACGCCTTGGAAGTACTCGTGCACCTCGGTCCGTGGGAGCGGGCAGCGCGTTGGGACTGTCGGGTTTGCTGCACCCTCTGGATCGGTCTTCGCGTCGGCGAGTACTTGCTGCATGCAGGTCTTCTCGTGCGTGCAAAACTTCTTGCGGAGCGATGTCCGCTTCATTGCCGAACGGATACGGCCTGCACGGCGGTGCGCTAGCCGGATGACAGGCTGAGATGGACGGAATGCGTGCTGCACGCTCTCCAAGTTGTCCAAAGTCTCGTTAAGCCGTCGGTTGTCTGGGGTTCGTGGCGGTCTACGTCGGCCGCGCTAGCGTCCTGGGTTCGGATGTGGTCGTCAGGGTCGGGCTGTTGATCGTGCACGCTCAGCGAAAGGCAATAGCGTAGTGTACAGTGACGGCGTGAGCGCAGAGAGGTAACCCCCCGCGGTCGCCCAGTCCTCGACGTCCGTCAGCTTGTCCGCGAAGTCGTTGGCCAGGCACTGCACGGCCGCATGCACCGCCTCCAGCTCGTTCTCCTTCAGGTTGCCGCGCAGTTTCAGGCGTGGTTGGCGAGCGGGCACACTGTCGTGGGATATTGAAGTACTGGGAATGTTCGGCCTCTGTCGCGGCGCACAATCTCCGCGTTCTCGTCCGCGTCGACCTGCTCCTCGGTGTTCCCATCCACCATCTCCACGTCGACAGCGCCTGCTCGTCGCACGTCACCGCGTTGCGGCGATTGTTCGACAGGTGCTGCTGGCGCTTGGGTCGCTTGTCTGCTGCAGCCATCACCGTTGGCGTCGTGAGTGGCGCACTCAGCCTGCGTCATACACGTGTCCAATGCTCGGTTTGCCAAGCCATCAGCGTCCTTGTTCTCAAGTCTGTCGACGTGGTGCAGCTCGTAGTAGTCGATTTGGGGGCGGAGCCGGCGTGCCTTGTTGCGCAGCTTGCGAAGTCTGTTGTTGTTGCAGGCGTAACGTCCGCGAACTTGCTTCAGGATTAGCGTGCTGTCTCCTTTTACCACAAGACGCCACGCCCCGTGGTGCAGCGCTCCGCTGAGTCCCTCAACAAGGGCGATGTATTCAGCGGTGTTGTTCGTGTGAGTCGTGCTACTGAGGTAGCGAGCAACGTTCCACGTTTTTACCATGTCGTCATTAAAAAGAGTAGCTCTGGCACCGGCAGCCGCGCCAATCTGCATTGCGCGGCGGCGGCAAGCACCGTCGAAGAACAGCGTCCAGATTGGGGTCTCGTCTTGGTCCTGCACCGGGCGGGTCTCCTCCGTCACCGTGGGGTCAGCGGCCGCAAAATTCTAGGTCGCGGTCTGCGCGTTGCGGACGTCCTCCATGTGGACGTCACAATCTGGTCGAAGTGCCGTCGGCGTGGCGGATACCGTGGCTGCTGGAGTCGAGGGCATGGGCGACGCGCCAGTCGAATGTTCCTGCGACGATGCGATTCCTGGTATGGGGGCCGTTGGTCGTTCCTGGTAGTCGCTGGTTATCGGTGCTGCGGGTGCATGCTTGGGCTCTCCTGATCCGGTCGGCATCCGCTTCGTCGTCGTTGTCTGCCTGCCGTGCGCGGTCTCCACTGCGGTCGTGGTCATCTCCGTGCGTCTCACCGTCTCCACCGTACTCGTCATGGCAGCAGTTGCTGTGGTAGCTGAAGTGGCGACTGACAGGGCCGTGGTCGGGGACGCTGACTCGTCCAAGCTGCTGGTCACGGTCTGCAACGGGGTGGTGGTTTCCCGTGGTTCAGTGAGTCTCGGGGTTGCGATGTGCGTAGGCAAGGCTGGCATCGGCGTCGCCGTGCTGCGCGAGGTCGCGGATCCGTCCATTGTAGCAGTCAACTGCGGGTTCTGGGTGTTCATGTGCTCGGGAGTAAGCAGCTGAGTCGCGGTCGCCAGCTCCAGCACGTGATCCAGCTCAATGTGGGCTGGTGGAGTCAGAGTCGGCGTTGCAGACGAGTGCGCGTTCGTTGTTGATGGTGGCGGGGCAGTTATAGTCGGACGACGGGTCGCTGCACGTGCTGCCGAGGTCGAGATCGGCGGCTCCTCCGCACTCGGGACCATCCTCTGCCCCATCATGGCGCTGATCGAGGATGCCATTGGCACTGCAGGGGTTATCGGGTGCGGCTCCATCGCGCTCGGAGTCGTCAGCCTGGCTGACGTCTAGCTCACAGACGCTACCCTGGTTGTCGGCAGCACGCTGGCAGTCGTCGTCTTGCTCACGGTCGGGACCCTGGTCGCAATCCTCGTCGCCGCCGGCATGCTTGCTGTTGGCGTCGCCATCCTGGTCGTCAGCGGTGCGCGTGTCTTCGCCGTCGTCATCACATCCGTGGTCGTCTCGGGCGCGCACGCCATTACTCGGCAGTCGCGTGGTCATCTGCACGCGTCTCCATGTCGACGTCGTCTTGTGCCGACGCGCGGGGGGGGGGCACACGTCGGCGTTTGTGGCCGCTCAGCGGCGCGTACGTCGCGCGTCTCGCCGCTGCGAAACCAGCGAAGAGGGAGGCATACGAAAACGGGAACGATGCGCACGCCACGGCCGTGAGGAACTAGTGTTAGTGGTGGCTGATTCTGGGAGAGGGTTACGGCGTCACCGTTGGCCTTCCCTCAGCCGCCGGTGTGTCTGCTGGTGGTGGTGGTTGCTGCGTCGGGCGTGGCACTTGGTGCTGTTCCGCAGCGGAGGCTGTGTCTGGTCGCCGCTGCCCGGTGGGCGAACGACGCGGCACAGGCGCATCCGCCGTGGAACACGTCCGTGAAGGTGGTTCCGCGGTGCTGCCGGTGGCGGTGAGTCCGGAGGTCTGCAAGTTGCGGCGCCGAGTAGGCGCACGAGATGCACTGATCGAGGTCGCGTTGTGCGCGAAGACCGAGAGCGTGGCCAGCTGCGACAGTGGCAGCGACTGGGAGTGAGCCGTGAGGCTCGCACGTCCAGTCGGTGC
This sequence comes from Phytophthora podocarpi, assembly GCA_001314375.1. Lineage (NCBI taxonomy): Eukaryota > Oomycota > Peronosporomycetes > Peronosporales > Peronosporaceae > Phytophthora > Phytophthora podocarpi. Next base: position 42,423 of record LGSN01000140.1, on the reverse strand, counting down.
CGAGCATGGGCACGACCATGGTAGCAGCCGCGGCATGGTCGTCGGCGGTAACTTGGTCGGCGGTGGCAGCTTGGTCGTGGGGGGCAGCTGGACCATGGGCGGTACAGGCGGCACCGTCTGTTGACAGTGCGCCATCGGGCACGGGCAGCCAGTCACTGGCAGCAACGCCTGCAACGGCGTAGCCCTTGTCGGCGCTCGCGAAGTCGCTGGCTGCGTCGCTGAAGAAGTCACTGTCGAAGTTCCTCGCCCCGCGCCGTGAACGCGCTCGAGCTCGTGCTGCTCGCCGGCGACACTGGCGGCTGCGAACCACTGGACAGCGGGCGGCCGCGCGCGAACAGCGAGAAAATCGCCATCGACGCGCGCAGCACGCACGCAGCAGGCATACAAGTAGAAGCAGCTACGACAAGTAGTGGTCGTACGACCGATAATCGTAGCAAGGTTATAATAGGAGGGTGGGGACGGCGCACGCGCTCACCCCCGCTGACAAAAATTCTACTGTAGAATTACTCAAAAGAGCATTCCTGAACCCTTACAGCACCGGAGTGCAAGGGGCCTGCTCCGGCTCATGTCAACACCCGCATTGAGCAGCGTCAAGCACCAGTCAGGTAAGTATGAGTTGTTTACCTTTAAAATAGGATAATCCTATATTGTGTTTCAAACCGCACGTACAAGAATGAATTAGAGGTCGTTAGCAGTCGTTTCGGTTCCTGCTGTTTTCGATCAGAAAAGAAACCCACCCCTCAAGTCACCAAACTTCTTTAGCAGACGTTAATGTTTTCTGTTGGAAGCATATGCTGCCGCCTAAGAATAGCTCCACGCAGAGCTTAAATCTTGATTATTGGTAGGCTGTGGGTTCTCCGTTTACTTTGTATGCTGGACATAACAATCAGAAGTCGAGCAGAGCGACTACGGTTTTCCGCTTCAAGTCTGAATAAGATTGTGAGCTACTGTGAGAGCTTATTCGCCTTAAACCGTTTGCGGTAAAGCAGGGCACGACGGCACGCGTCTGGGAGGGTGTTGCGAAAGGGGTGTCAAGTGCGATCAAAGTCCAGCTCAACGTGAAGCAGGTTCGCGACAGCCTGAACCTTCTCAAAACCAAGTTCAAGGCTGACGAGTTATCATCTTCGCGTGCCAGTGGTGTGGAGGAAGCTCTCCATGCCGTCAACGTTCAAAGTCACTACGATGATCTTAGTAGCTTGTACGTGACTACGTAGAACTAGAGCGCATTCACACGGACGTGAAAAATGCGACGAAGTCGGCCAAGCAGAGAAAGGAGGATCTAGCTAGTTGTGCTGCTGTCCTCGTTGCTGAAAGCAATCTTCGCCGTTTACAGCGTGATGATGGAGGCTCGGACAGTTCGTCGACCAATTTACAGAGTAATGAAAGTGACATCGAAAGCATTGAAAGTGTTCCTAGTGCGGCTTCGGCAGTGCCGTCGAAGTATCAACTACGACAAACAGCACACCCAAGCTATCAAACGCGTTTTTGAATGAAGCGAAGCACCAAGAAAAATGCCACAAGGAACAAGTCCAGCTCAAGACCCGCTAGCTGGACCAGCACCAGAAGCACGCCTTGTATTTGAGAAGCAACAGACGCAGGATCGACTTCGTTTTGAAGAGCGTATAAAATCTGGTAACCGAGAGCTCCTATTACAATGCGCAAAACTATTGAGTTCAGCTACAGCGAAGCCGAACAACGCAAGTACGCATTCAAATACTCAGCGATACACGGAGGTTTAACTCGAATCTTGCTCATACTACTGTTGATACGTAGTTGATCTTTTGTCAAATTCCCGCTTGCACCTTCAAACGGACTCAACATAATATCATCCCTGCCGTAGGCAAGGTCACCGAATATCCGATAAATTTTGAAGCGCTGATCTTGTCGTATACTTTGTGCTAGTTGCGAGTCCCGATACATTTTTATATCATGATTCCGCCCTGGAAAGGGCCCGAATAGATGTGCGATAACTCCATCGGGAGGAACAAGAGTCTGGAACTTCAGTACATGTTTCCTTTTGTGACCATTATAAACGGACTGCTGGTTCAACCGCTTCTGCTTGCGGAAATGCCGGCGAGGTGTTAGTCGACAAATACCTCGAACGGTTCCATCAATAAAGCACCAAATATTAGGATGCGGGTTACAAAATCGCATCGGCATAAGTTACCAGTCTGGATGCAGCAACAGGACCATTGAAATGAAGCAAGGGGGCGTACTTCATGTCGAGCAACTTAAGCATGTGCATAAAGATATTTGAAAGACCGCTTGCCGAACGCCCGAAAAAAGTCTCCATGTCGTACCAACGAACAGGTTCCGACAATTTGTAGAGAACGATACACAGTGCCTCAATTCCACTGGCACGAGTCTGCTCACAGGTGACGATGTCACGCAGCTGCATCACCTCCACTATGATGCACCTCTCAGCTTTGTCAAACCTGAAAAAACGAGTGCAATCGTCGTCCGACAGAGCGTTGAAATTACAAGGCACTCTCAAACGCAGCTCACCTGGTGGCCAAGATGCAATTGCCCCAAAACAAAAATTGCTGCGGCCTCAACGTCATAGCCGATTTCTTGAGCCCTATACCAGCGCTGCAGCAGGTACGCATCCTTGCAACTCCGTCGCACCCCTCTCGCTAGCGAGCGGCTGTAGTATGTCAGCTCGCTGTCAAGCAGCAAGCCTTCATTCATGTCCATGGCGGGAAACTGGGTGCGTCGATAGTTGGTGAGTGTGTTGAGAGACATACCTTCGACGTTTTGAGCTGATGGCAAATCGCGGGGTGACAGAACAATGGAAATATGTTCCAGCAAACGTGTTTTTAGTGATGGTAGAGAGACCGTATGTTCCGAGCTCCATACCATAAAAACACGTTGTTTCCTCCGGTTTCCGATGAAGTATTCTATCCAAAATTCGGATTGAAGGTCGATGGATAAGCGAAATATCATGTGTTCTAACCGGAAATAGAATGTTTTCGGTTGTGCTCAAGACCTCTCATCTCGCCCCGCGCCGTGAACGCGCTCGAGCTCGTGCTGCTCGCCGGCGACACTGGCGGCTGCGAACCACTGGACAGCGGGCGGCCGCGCGCGAACAGCGAGAAAATCGCCATCGACGCGCGCAGCACGCACGCAGCAGGCATACAAGTAGAAGCAGCTACGACAAGTAGTGGTCGTACGACCGATAATCGTAGCAAGGTTATAATAGGAGGGTGGGGACGGCGCACGCGCTCACCCCCGCTGACAAAAATTCTACTGTAGAATTACTCAAAAGAGCATTCCTGAACCCTTACAGCACCGGAGTGCAAGGGGCCTGCTCCGGCTCATGTCAACACCCGCATTGAGCAGCGTCAAGCACCAGTCAGGTAAGTATGAGTTGTTTACCTTTAAAATAGGATAATCCTATATTGTGTTTCAAACCGCACGTACAAGAATGAATTAGAGGTCGTTTTCTTTTTTACTGGTACAGGTTCAGTATATTAATACGCCCTCGTTCGGCTGTACATGTATTAATACCAGCTTTAGGAATTGAGAGAAAATCAGTAAAACGTTGCAATACGATCGTCCTGTATAGACAACCTGGCTCGCCAAGTCACGAAGATAATGACCGTTTTTACAGTTGAGATTGCTCACGTCAGGTACCTGAAGGTGCAGAGAACTCTGCCGTCTTGACGATGCCATCAATCCGAACAAGTGATGGTTGCGGTGACGCTTTGGGGTTCCTGGGTAAGGACATAAAGCACCAAGGAATAGTCAGTTACGAGACTCAAATGTGTGTTCGGTGCTGATAATGTCAACAAACTGCTGGACTCTATCCCCTATGTAGGAAAGTTGCAACTAAGCGGGGAGCCCCAGGTCTAAGGGCACGGCCCACATTATGCTATAATGGCCCAGTCGTTGATACCTTTGCATGTAAGCTTAGTGAATTTTGTCAGTGCGTGTTGGGGCAACCACTGTTTCCACAGTCGTTATTAAGACACACCACGATGTTGCAATCACTGCATCGGGGGGCATTGAGCAAATGACATGGAATGCGTCAACGAGATGCGTGCAGGTAACACGTATTAATAATACAGCCAAAACAACTTTTTAGTGTGGTTACCTTGACAATCAACGTTCAGTTTTGTCCTGCTTCCTCGAGTACATTTCAATGCGAGTTGCAGCGATTGGATGGCTATTTGCACGCCGCCATTCAACCTTCGCCACCAAGTGCATCTAAAAACAGCAAGCGGGGAGGCGCTTCGCTGCTTAGTTAGTGTATCGCTCCGATCAATCCATTGCATCTGGTACGGGCACTGTATTTGATCGTCAAGCTCTCTCCGCAGTTGCCGGTTCCTTGGAGCAGTGGCATGGCGGTAGCCGCAGACTATTCAGGCTGGGTGCGCGAGCTGGATGAATACCAGAATGGCGATGGTCAGTATGACGAGCGTCTTGAAGCCACAGACGAGAATGGAAAAACTGCACGGCCGGCATTAAGCTCTCGCTCTGGGGGCACCGCCGTAACAAATACAAACCGGAAGATGAAGCCGGGGGGTACCGGCGTTGCCTCAACAGTACCGATCTCACAGACAGAAGAACTACAACAGGAAATGAAGTTGTTGAATTGGCACAAACTTGCGAACGAGGCAGCGCTCAAGGCTGCCATCATCAAGACCAACAAGATCAAACAAGAAGACTCGCAGTTTGCGAGCGCACTTACTCAGGGTGAGCGAGAAGAGCGCGCTCAGCGTGCGCAGCAGATAATCGAAGAAGAGCAGCTCAAACCTCTGCAGGTGAACACAGAATTTTTCCGCAATCTGGAAGCGAAGGGCCAACGCGACGAGGCCAAGCTCGATGACGATGTACAGCGTCATATCCAGCACCTTCGAAAGCTCAAAGACTCGATGTCACAACGAGAGGATATGCAACGAAGGCGCCAACAGTATCGCGAAAAGATGCTTGAGCTTCAGGCTAGTGGGAACAGTACCAGTCGGCCAAATGCGGTGTCGATAGGCCAGCAAGGATCAAACCAAGACGAGGAGGCAATATTCCCTGACAAACACAATCGAGGCAACAGTAATAGTGTGTATCACCGTGCCGCAATGGCTGCAGGAGGCAAGGCCACTCAGGACAATGCAAATGTGGTGAGCAGTCTTGACAAGTTGATGGAGCTTGAACAGCGCATTAGGCATCTGGAGGATGCTGGTCTCGCGGTGGACGATCTCGACGATGCGAGAGATGGCAACACCTCAAGCAGAACAGCAGGATCAAAACAACAAGCGGGTGCTGGTGGTCTTCGGTTTGCGAAGCGAAGGGCTACCGGGGGACTGCACGAACCCTCCAGAACTGTGTATGCCGTCACAGGGACCTCCAAAATGCGCGCCAGAGATGTATTGTCATCACGACGAGCACAGGTGTCGACAGCGGCGGCGAACGCGAAGAAGCGTGCGCTCAGCAGCAGCAATAACAATGCTGGGGCGAGGAACCGGACGAAAGCGAAGACAGACACCTTCCTCACAAGCCTTCCGGAGAGCAAGCAACGACAGCTTCGACGCATGACAGACCGTGAGCGACGCAACTTCCTCAAGAACGAAAGTGCAAAGGAAGTACGAAAGCAAGCTCGCAAACAAGACGTCGTAATTGAAGGTTGGCTCGAGAAAAAGCGCGCCGCCGCAAACCAACGGAAGGTCTCCACGTCTCATGTGCGTGCTGGCGCAGCAGCAGCAAATTCTTCAACAGCAGCTTCAGGAAGAAACCCAAAGCAACGATTACTTCCACCACCTCGTGTAAGGCCCCCAATTGTTGGTGCAGCTTCCGGGAAGCGCATTGCGAATCCACACCTCCAGAAGCTTGATGATATCAAGAAAGGGTTCACTAAACGGAAGGAGGCCTTTCAGCGCCTACCTCCAACAACAACTAGCAGCAGGTCGGCAAACCGGTTCAACACAACAACTGCTACTTCCAACCGAAACCAGCGCTCGTTTACCCGCAGTACTGTCATCGGAGCCAGCACTCGACCAACTCCTGGGTCCCAGCGCTTTGGGGCAACTACACTGCCGCCCGCCCGCTCTGCAGCTCCAGTCCGGACGATGGCAAGTCAACAAGCTCCAGGCCCTGTAGCAGGGCAGATCACCAACAAACTGCCAGTAATCCAGCGTATCACTGCTCCACCCATTGCCCTATCGGAAGCAACTCGACGCCCTGGACCTGGCTTAGCCATTGGAAACAACGCTACACTGCCAAGATTGCCGACCCAGTCTCGAGCTACTCCGATGCCGTCACCTCCCCCAGCCGTTAGGAGTGCCAACATGCCGACGTTCAGCCGTCTACACAAGCGGTGAAAAGGAGACAAGTAATACAAGCGTTGAAGTGCCTTGACACATGGCTACCGTTGTTGAAGTCGTTCCAAAACCGCAAATGCGAATAGAGAGGGATATCTGACATGATGCGATGAGATCAACTCCCGCTGTCGACTTTTGATTGGCCGAAATCTAACCTTACAAAACCCAAGTGTCCAGCACCCCCATCATCTACACTGCGGGACGGTTGCGCTTTGAACCACACACACACTCTCAAAGCGTTTCCCTCGTTTGCAGCGCAGTCCTCCTCCTGAGCCCCCTCCAATGTCCTCGCTATTCATCAACGCAGCGGGCGACGTGGCCTTCGAGGTGGTGGCGGCGGCGTCACTGGCCGCCGTGGCGTCCGTCGCGGCTCTTGGCGCGCACTGCACCAAGCGCCAGCACGGACCCGAGGAGGAGTCGGTGACCCCACGTGCGCGCAAGAAACGGCGCCAGAAGAAGAAGAGTGCCGCCGCCGCTCCACTGAAGCATCCAGTGGTCGTAGCCAATGGGGTGGCGATCAACACGGAGCCGGTTGTCGCGGAACTCAAGCGCCGCGCCGCGTCCGACAAGTGGCGCCACAAAATCGTGTACACGTTTCTGGACGATCTGGGCCGCGAGGCCGTCAACTTAAGCTTCGAAGATATCGACCGAGCGGCGCGAAAAGTTGCTGCAGCGTTGCAACGCGACGCCCACGTGGCCAAGGGGGACAGAGTGATGCTGTGCTTCCCTCCAGGGCTGGACTTCGCGTTGGCCTTCTGGGGCTGTCTCTATGCCGGGGTCGTGGGTATCCCAGTCTATCCGCCGTATCCAGGGACGCTGGCCAAGGATCTGCCCAAGTTCAACCGGTTGGTGGAGGACTCCGGGGCTGCGGTTGTGCTGACCAACACGACGTATCATCTTGCCAGCAAGATGGCTACCATGAAGGGATACTTCTCCACGGACAGGACATCGTGGCCGGCCAATCTGCAATGGGTCACCACGGATAGTCTGCCGGACTCGCTAGTCGCGCAGTATGACGAGGAAGATGCACTGTCGTTGACTCACAATGACGTGGCATTCTTCCAGTACAGCTCGGGGTCCACGTCGGCTCCGAAGGCTGTTATGATATCGCACGGCAACTTAAGAGCGCAGCTCAAGACGTGGGAGAGTATCGTGCCTACGGACACCATGGTGAGCTGGCTGCCGAGTTACCACGACATGGGGCTGGTCGGATTTATCATTACCCCGTGCGTCACGGCTGCGAGATGTGTGAGCATGTCACCGATTAGCTTCATCAAGGACCCAGCACTCTGGATGCGTACGGCCAGCAAGTACAAGGCTACGCACGTTTGTGCGCCCAACTTTGGCTACGCGCTTGCAGCTAGGAAGACCAGTGACAAGCAGGCGGCAGGAATTGACCTCAGCAGCCTGAAGCAGACTATTTGCGCGGCTGAGCCTATTCGTCGCGAGTCGCTGGAAGCATTCACGATCAAGTTTAGAGCTTCGGGTTTTGACCCCAACACGTTTAACTGCGGCTACGGATTGGCAGAAGTCACTCTGGTGTGCACTGGCCAAGAGCCACCCCAGAAGCCGACGCTACTGGATGTCAACAAGCGTATGTTGGAGACACAGCGCAAGGTCGCTGTGGTGAGCACCAAAAAGGGAAAAAAGCCCGCTGCCACGGATATTATGCAGCTTGTGGGCTGTGGTAAGGCAATGCCGACGTTTAGTGTGGCAATTGTGGACCCGGAAACCAAGAAGTCTCTTGATGAGTTGCAGGTCGGCGAAGTCTGGGTGCAGGGACCATCAGTGGCCGTCGGCTATTGGAACCGCCCTGAATACACGGAGGAGATGTTCCGCGCACAGCTTGGTGGCGAAAAGAACTCGAAGAACGCGTATCTGCGCACCGGTGACATGGGTTTTCTTCGCAAGGGTGAGCTTTTCGTGACGGGTCGTCTCAAGGATTTGATCATTATTCGAGGCCGCAACGTGTGCCCGCAGGATGTCGAGGCATCTGTTGAACACGCTCACGAAAACGTTCGTCCAGGTTGCACTGCTGCTTTTTCTATTGAAAAGGGTGACGAGGAAGCGCTTGTGGTTATTGCGGAGGTGAAGAATGGATCCTCGCAACAGACGTTGGAGGAGATTTGCCGTGAGATCATCAAGACGGTGCTCTCGGAGCATCAATTGAAGTGCGAGGCGATTGTGTTGCTCCGTCAGAAGACGATCCCCAAGACCACCAGCGGTAAAATCCAGCGCAGTGCCTCGAAGGCCCATTTTCTGGATGGCACACTTACCAAGCCTTTGTTCGAGTACAGGGCGAAGGCAGGCAACTCGCATGTGTCGTCTTCTCCAGCGCCAGCAAAGCCGGTGAGAGGCAAGGCTCCGCCTGGAGAGTTGAAGACGCCCGATGAAATCCTCGCCTGGCTGCTGGAGAACGTGGCGCAGGAGATAGAAATACCGACGGCGGTTGGTGATGCTGAATCACCCGACAACTCGAAGGTGGTTGCGGCGACGACCAATCCTGCTGATATTGACCCGAACACTCCGTGGGCCATGTTTGGGATGGATTCGGTGGCGATTGTTGGATTGTCGTCAGATCTGGGTGAATTCCTTGGGTGCATCGTTTCTCCTTCCGCATTCTTCCAGTACGACACGCCGTTCAAGCTTGCTAATGCCCCTGGGTTGGCATCTGGTGATCTTGCTGGAGACCAGGAAGGTGACGGCCAAAGTGGTGTCGGATCCATGCAGACTGCAACTACGGTGGAAGAGATTGACACAAGCTGCTTTGAAATCGACAACTTCCCCGAGGTTCAGGGTCTCTTTGGACAAATGAAGCAGTTCGAAAGTGCGGGATTGCGCGTGCCGTTCCTGGAGACGCTCACGCCTGAGAAGCGCCGTATGACGAATTTCAACACCTATAACTACCTTGGGAATGCATCGAATCCTGACGTAGCGGCTGCGTCGAAGGCAGCAATTAAGGAATATGGCACAACTATGAGTTCGTCTCCTATCGTGGGTCAGACGCAGGTGAACGTTGACTTGGAGAAGGCACTCAGCACGTTCTTCAACGCCGAGGCCAGCATTCTCTTCGTCGGTGGCTGGGTATCCAACGTCACGACCATCGATGCGCTGGTGTCTAAGGGCGATTTGATCCTGTGTGATGCGCTTAACCACGACTCTTGTGTGAGTGGTCAGCGCCTAAGTGGCGCTACCATCCTGCCGTTCCCGCACAACGACACCAAGGCACTTGAGCGTATGGTGTCGAAGCTGCGCACGAAGTACCGTCGTGTGCTCATCGTGATTGAGGGTGTGTACAGCATGGACGGTGATATTCCGGACGTGCACGAGATGATCCGCATCAAGACGAAGTACAAGGCACTGCTTTTCATCGACGAGGCTCACTCTTTCGGCACAATGGGAGCTACGGGCCGTGGTATTTGCGAGCACTTCAATGCAGACCCGAAGGACATCGATGTACGCATGGGTACCATGAGCAAGGCTCTGGGATCGGTTGGTGGCTTCATCCTCGGCTCTCAGACGCTTGTCAAGTACCTGAAGCACTGCGCTGGTGGCTTTGTGTTCTCGGTTGGCTTGGCCCCTGCTTGCGGCTCGGCCGCGTTGAAATCCGTCCAACTGATGACGGCAGGCCCGTCACGCACTATTACACTGCAGGACCGCAGCAATTACTTCTACGACCTGTGCAAGGAGCACATGATCCCGATGGGTGAGAACACCTTCCGCGGTGCTCCAGTGGTTGTAGTGATGATCGGCAGCACCATCGCGACTGCTAAGGCGTCTGAGTTCTTGGCGCTGCACAAGATTAACGTTAAGCCTATCGTGTACCCTGCGGTGGAGGAGGGCAAGTGCCGTCTGCGCTTCTTCATCTCGGCGCTGCACACGCCGAAGCAGCTGGAGGACACCGTCCTCGCACTGAAGACCTACCTTCGCGAAGGTTTCGTGGATGCGGCCATGGTCTCTGCAGTGCCTACCGCTGCAACTACCAATGGACCGGCGACGAATGGTGTTGCTACCGACGGGTTCAAGACGGTGAAGAAGCGCAAGACCAAGAAGAAAAAGAGCGCCAAGACCAAGTCGACTACACCCGGCGCCTAGAGAGCGGACACAGGACGAAGAAGGTAGGTTGATCTATGATGCCGTACCGGTAGTTGGTTCGCCAGGATAGTTGATAATGCTGTGCATTTCTGGTTGTGTGTTCAACAGAATAGATATTTTCAGAGGTGCTCAGGTGCTGAATTCCTACGAGTTACATCGATTCACGATTGTTACTCTCTTGATTCGTGGAAAGATCGAAGTGGATACCATTTACTATGCCGTCAGTGTTTGGTGAAGCCGAACAAGCTCAAGCAGCGTGTTCAAATGAGCGCCAGGCAAGGGGGGTTGTGGTGCTTTGGGCGCAAACATTTTTGGCACAACTGTAAAACATGTAGCAACCGCCTGAGGCCCCAAGTTTGATGCCCGAAAACTGGAGTGTTGAAGCCGTTCATGCCAAGCGTAAGTTTGCGCGCATGCATGTACTTGCCTGAGTTCAGCGTTCACTATGTCTCACGGATACCGTATAGCTGTACAGCCCCAGGAGACACGCGCTAGCCGACAACGGTACCACGTGCCGATGCGCCGACCACTGGACTCGAGCTCATCGGTCAGAGGTGTCGACAATGCAGCGGTTGCGGTGGATACCGCGCGTGTCAGTCCCCTTCAACCAATAAAGTCGGTGATTTTTCTGGCTCCAATGCATGGGTCTCAGCCAGTTGCAAGCGGGTAAGGAGGCTCGCGAGCTTCCGCCGGCAGCAACGCCGTGGAGGACAAATCGCACTGCGACCGGGCTCCGGATGTCTTCATCGTGGTGATTCATGATGAATCGCCGAGATTCGGATGGTCCTGCAAATTGCAATGCAGGCTGCATCGCCTGGCTGGTCAAATCCGCCGTCAAGGACACATGCGACAGTCGCAAGGTCAACCAGTGGACGTCGCTGGTCGTCACGCCCGGCAGTCCTAAAAGGGGCACGGTTGGCAAGAAAAGCTCTGTTGCGCGCTGAGCAGAGCACGCGCCGAGTCGGTGGCCGACGGCGGCAGCGCCGCCATCCCGCTCGGGTGCGATTTGAGCACCTCCGCATGGCAAGCGTATCCGGTGTGGTGACAGCGGAGATAACCCGCTCTCTCATTCTGCGCGTGCCCCCGGCCAATGCTCCGCGTCAGCGAGCGGGACATTTTGGTGGTTGGCAGCGCCCAAACTTCAGAAATGCCCATACGTGTTCACTCATGTACATGTATTAATACATGTAGTTTGTCGTCGGCCAAATGTGGTGGCAAGGTGGTTTGTTTAACCAGCATGAAAGTTGGGCCGGAGGCGGCGTCCTCTACCTTGGTGAGCATGCAATGGCCGGCTGGGCGGCGCGCTCATTGGCGCCGCGCGCGCCGCGTCGCAGATCATGGCTCTGCAATTGGCGGACGAGGTGCCGCGGTCATGGTGAAAGTCGGGAGAAGAAACAGCTCGTGGCGGTTCTGGTGTTGGAGGGCAACCTGCATAGACGGGTCTCCGTTGCGCGTCTCTTGGTTGTACGCATGGCGATTGGCTGAAATCGAGCCCGGTGCCTCAAGTCGTCCACGTAGACGATTCTACGGTACCTCAGTGGCTACGGCGGACCTCAAATGCTCCAATGACTTCGAGCGAAAGCTCAAAGTGGCGTTCCGGGGGCTGGACCCGATGGCGCCGCCATTCTGTCGCTGGGGTCAGGCGTCTTATTTGCGCTATCGCTGTGCCCCACCGCCACATTTGCATTTAGCTCGACGCCCGCACGCCTGCAGATCTCATTGGGCCTCGCCACGCCAGCCCCGCGAAACTCAAACCAGTCCCCTGCTGGCCACCAAGCCTGCCTCAATTCGTGACCACCTCCTGACTATCACGCCGACATAACTCAATCCGCTTCGTTAAACACAAGCCGCCGCGCACAAGCGAAAAATGTCCACTAAGACCCAATTGGACTTCATCCTGAACCCCGTCGACCACCGGCTTGCGCCGCTGCTTCCGTCGGCGGCCACACTGCTGCCCAAGCCCCTGCCCTGGACGTCGGACTCGCCCAATTCCGTGTCTGGATGGAACGGAGAGCACGCCGTGTTGGCGGCGCTGCTGCGCTGTCCGAGCACGCCCACGCTGCGCCGCAAGCGCGACACCCAGGAGCTGCCAAGTCTGGCCGCTTCCGGAGCCTGCAAGAAGACTCGCAAGGTGCTGCCGTCGATCTTCGTGCCATCGGCGAGCGTCTCCTCCCCGACCGTCGACAGCTGTGTGTCGGCGGCCACGAGCTCCGAGGGCGAGAACTCGGACCTCGACAGCCCCACGACGGCTTCGTCGACCGCGTCGCACAAGAAGAAGACGCGACTCTGTAAGGAGAAGGGCTGCACCAGTCTGGCGGTGTCGCGCCGTAGCTGCGTGCGCCACGGCGGCGGCTCGCGCTGCACCTTCGAGGGTTGCACCAACGGCGCCAAGCTCCGCAACCGCTGCTTCCAGCACGGCGGCTCAACCATCTGCCTAGCCGCGGGCTGCAACAGCAAGGCAAAACGCTACGGCTACTGCTGGTCGCACGGCGGCGGACGCATCTGCAACGCCGAGGGCTGCGCCAAGGTGGCGGCCCAGGGCGGCTCGTGCTGGGCACACGGCGGCGGCAACCGCTGCAAGCTCGAGAGCTGCAGCAAGCGCTCGTACCAGAAGTACGGCTACTACTGCAAGGCCCACGCTGCCTACAACGTGTAAGTTCGAGGACGCCCGCTGCAGTGCCTATTTATTTGGATTGAAGTATCAGAGACGAGGAACCTAGTCTAGCTGGAGCGAGCCTAGCTTCCCGTAACGTTTTTAAAAGCATAATATGCAAGTTGATTGACATGGAACGTGTTGTGGCGATCGAATTCCGATACATGTATTCAAACGAGGGCCTCCGAATCGATTGAAGTCTAATCTTTGGGAGATGCTCCAATAGAGGCCAAGCCGACGTCACGGCGGGTCAGCCTACCGGAAGCCGCGAGCCGCGTGATTCACGACGCCGTGGTCCTTATGTCAAAGGGACCACGGCATAAGTTATGCCGGTGTGCAGGGAACAGCGTTACAGACTGTGAGGCGCGCCGATCCACTTCATCGGAGAAGGCTCGCATCATCCTTTTGTTCTCATCATGCATGCGTGCATGGCGAACTTGGCAAGTTGCCACGTCCCTGCGCATTCTGGTCGAGGATGGCCTGCGCCATGACGCGTTGCGCTCGGTGGCGCGCGATTGGCGGCAGCGGTGTCAGTGACGGCGGAGAACCATCTGCAGTGGGCTCTATTGTGCACTGCTGCAGGCAAGGTTCTTTTTCCAGCTCGTCGGCCTCAAAGCCTCGAAGCAGCCTGACTATCGGCGGTGCGGTGCGCTGTACTTCAAGGCTTGAATCAAGCAGCAGCGCGGGTTGGAAGTTCCACCTTGGGACTGCAATCACTTGGTCAACACTCAGTTGTGAAGGCGATGGCAGCTTGTCAGTGCTCACTGAGCGATGGCGGCATGTCCAACTGGCCGACACCGGACTCCCGCCGCATGATGAGAATCTTCAGAAACGCATCTGCAGATCCTTGGGCAATTGTTGCGGGTCAATCAGCGGATTGCCACCTGCAAGACTGCAATGCAGTGCAGCATTTTCCGCCAGAAATCAAGGTCATGCAGCGCGCGGTGCAGTGCAGGGCGCCCCGCTTGCTGGCGGCGGGCTCGTATGGACATTCGGTGTTTTGCTGCACGACCGGGCAGATGCGTTCTGGTGCATCCCTCGCACGTTAAACGAAGAAAGTCGCCGTCGTGGCGCGTCACGGACGCTGCTCAGGCTCTGTTCGTGCCGGTTCTTGAGGCGAGCGCAAACGCTGCGAGGAGGGTCCCCACACGAAGCTCGCGGGGACCCTCGTCGGGGTGACCAACGCTTCCGTAACCAGTCGGCGCGCGCGTAAGTCGACGCTGCAGCTTCAGCTTGTGCAAGCCTAGAGCCGTCAGCCGCTGTACATGTAGCACGCAAGGTGATTGTGCTACATATAAGAAAGGTAGTAAGAAGCCTGCGATGGGAGGACGGAGTCACCCTCGCGCTTCCGACTCGTCGCGCGCTGAAGAATCTGAACATTCATTCATCTTCGGTCTCAAATACTACGTGCACATTTCCAGCTGATCGAAAATGCTGCAGACAGCCATTTCAGCAGCAGCAACGTCATTCGCGGTGAACCTCTATTTCAGCAGCGGCGGCGCCATCTGCGTTGAAGTGGAAGCCTCCACCACCAGCACGGGCGCAATTCTCTGCTGTGGACGGAGCGCGACGTCACGCGCCCCATCCCACTTCCTCCGGTGCGTGAGTGAGCGTCACGCCGGACTCCGGCCAATCCTCGTCGGCCGCGGCTAGCGGGGCTCTCCATGAGGCCGCCGCATCAGCGGCGAAAGTGTCTAGGTGAACTCTGCCATTCCCCGATTTTGAAGCGGTCCCGCACACCTGATCGATCACTTTCAAACGCTCTTCCTTTGAAACACGAAAGCACCACCACATCGCTGATGTTTCGCGAGGATGAAAACAAGACGGCACTGGCCTTCATCTTGAACCCCTCGTCGTTGCACACGCCTTCACACGGCAGCAGCAGCGCCTCCGTGTCCCCCACCATGTCCCCGCTCAGCAAGGCGGACATGGGCATGGCCGACTCGGACGGCAACGACGACAACGACTCGGACGTGAACGAGGGCGGCGAGCGCCTCACTGGGCTGCACATCGGCGGCCGCAGTCTGCTCTCCGGCAACGCCATCATGGAGAAGCGTGTGGAGCAGCTGCTGGCTGTCGGCAACCACCACGGCAAGATGCGTGTGCGTAAGTCCTCCATCTGCGCACAGGACGACTGCCCCCGTGCCGCGGTCTCAAGAGGCCGCTGCGTGCGTCACGGCGGCGGCTCTCGCTGCACGTACCCGAACTGCACGCACGGCGCGCGCCTGTACAACCGCTGCTTCCACCACGGCGGCTGCAAGCTCTGCAAGATCGCTGGCTGCACCAGCAAGGCCAAGCGCTACGGCTACTGCTGGTCACACGGCGGCGGCCACATCTGCGACGCCCCCGGCTGCTCCAAGGTGGCGGCGCCCGGCGGCTTCTGCTGGGCTCACGGCGGCGGTAACCGCTGTAAGATGGACGGCTGCAACCGCCGCTCGTACCAGAAGCACAACTACTTCTGCAAGCAGCACAACGCTTCACAGGGCGCAAAAACCAAGTGAAGTAGATGTATGGCCAAGACTTTGTTATGAGAGTGGCTCGGAGCTCCGTGCCGCATACACTTTGAATTCGTGAGTTGTAAAGACAATAAATTATTAATTTACGATCACTTGGGTATTTGCAGCGGTACAGATCAGCACTGGGCTGGGTTGACGGCAACTCGAGTCGAGTTGACCTGATTTCTGAAAGTTATAAAGGTTATCGCTTGAAGTGTCGGACAATTTGCAGTGGTTGCCTCTCACGGGCATTGATTGACCAGGCCAGAAAGCAGAGTTCTTGCAGGTAACGCCACCGGCACCATCTTGGTTCTCTGTCCTTTCATGATCGTGCAATCGGTTGCTGGCAAATCGTGTTAAGTGTTCTCAATCGTGTCAACTTTTGTCACTTCTCCCCATTCATTCACGGCAAAAATAGGGCGCCCATCAATTCATTTGCTGAGACTTTGGCTCGCCATGACGTCGTTTACAACCCCAAGCGCACCGGAAGACCTGGCAACCGCGCAAAGGCAGTCGATGGACACGTCCCCGTCCGCCCACGCGCTGCAAATCGACCGCTACTCACTCGACGACGACGATGGGTGGCAATCCAAGCCTCTGGTCGCCACGGACGAATCCTGTCTGTTGCCCGAGACAGATACGCTCCAACCAGAAGAACAGGCGGTGCCCTCTTTCCACGAAGAAGCATGGGCCATCTGGAACATGGGCTGGCAAGTGAGCGTCACTACCTTCTGTCGTATCTCGCTGTCCACCATCAGCACGGCGTTTCTAGGGAGATTGGGCTCGAGGGAGCTGGCGGCCAGCGCATTGGCCAACGTGTGGACGAGCGGTGTCCAGATCCTCATCTTCGGCTTCGCGGTGTCCGTGTGCACACTATGTGGCCAGGCGTATGGGGCTAAGAACTACCGCCTCGTGGGCGTGTGGCTGCAGTTGGCGCTACTCTTGCTCATGGTGCTGTCAGTGCCGGTCATGGTCTCGTTCTTCTATGTGGACCGCATCTTAAGCGTCGTGACGGATGATCAGGACGTCCTGGCACTAGCCGACACGTACGCGAGGTACCTGGCACCGAGTGTGCTTCCCCAAGCTATCTACTGTGCTCTAAGGCAGTATTTGCAGGCCCAGGAGATCGTTCGGCCTGCCACGATCATCAGTATTGCTAGCGTCGCTGTGTCGCTGAGCTCGAACTATTTTTTCATCTACGGCTGC
This sequence comes from Phytophthora podocarpi, assembly GCA_001314375.1. NCBI lineage: Eukaryota > Oomycota > Peronosporomycetes > Peronosporales > Peronosporaceae > Phytophthora > Phytophthora podocarpi. Next base: position 25,663 of record LGSN01000140.1, on the reverse strand, counting down.
GGATCAATCCCGGGGCTTGGATTCATTGGTGCTCCCATCGCGCAGACAGTGTCTTCTATCTTCCAGCCGACAGCGCTGGTGATCTATGCGTTCTGGTACAAAGGTTACCACAAGAAGACGTGGTTTAGCTTCGACCTTCGCGCGTGCTTGCAGTGGGAACGCATGCGCACCTTCGCATACCTGTCTGCTGGAATGACTATCAACCTCGCATTGGATGAGTGGGTGTATAATGTGATCTCGGCCCTAGCGGGATCTCTAGGCGCGTGGAATTTGGCGGCAAACAGCATCCTTTTCAACTTGTGGGGTTTAATCTTTGGGGTCTATTGGGGCTTCGGCTTGCCCACGCAAGTTCGTGTGGCGAACTATCTCGGAGCGAATCGCCCGGTGGCTGCGAAGCGCACACTGCACGTTGGATTCCTTCTGGGCGGCTTGACGGCTTTTGTATCGGCACTGCTGACGTACGCGCTCCGCGACCCTATCGCGGGCTTTTTCACTCACGACCCGACTGTGGTCTCAGCGATCACCAGCACCATGCCTATCTTTTGCGCCGCTGTGTTCGTCTCCGGTCTGCACGTCATCATGTCGGCTGTGGTGGAGGCCATGTCACTTGCAACAACATTGGTAGCTATCACGACGATCGGATCTTGGGTCATCATGCTCCCAGCCTCGTACCTGATGGGTCTCCAATGGAACGGTGGTCTTCACGGACTCTGGTGGGGCAGTCTCTGCGGCGAGACTGTCAAATTCAGTTTGATGGCGCTTGCGCTGTGGCACATTGACTGGCGCGAGATGGCTCGTCGTGCCGTGATCCAGTCGGAGGGCGACGTGCTGACCGAAGATGAACTAGAGGAAGACGTGCTACTGCGGTCTGAACTCGTGTTGCCATCGACCCCTACGATGGCCGGCACCACGCCTGTGCTCGCAATTCTTTCGACACCCCAGCGTGTCCATCACCACCGTCATGCTGCGAATGAGGCAAATGGCAAACGAAGTCTACGGCGCAGCAATTCGTACGGCTCCGTGGACGCGCTTCACAACTTTAACGGTGAGCAGTAGGAAGGCAGCAAGCATAAAATAAAACGAAGAGAGAGCATGCGACTGCTGGAGTGCTTAGTGAAGGAAGCCGCTGCTGTAGCGAGCTTAATATCAGGGGACACTGCTGGCACTTCATGAATGGAACTCTTTGCGGTTGGTGCAATGCAAACAACCGATTGCACATCGAGATAATGAAACTGTAGCCATGCCGTGTTGAGGCGATCTTTGATGTGGGCCACCAAAACTGAACAGCTTCAACGTCGAGCGCCATCACTGGTCCACTGGATCGACAGTTTGGCTTCTACGAATGGGGATCGTGTCCACGCCCACGTCACACGCCAACTATTCACTCAACGCTATCGCTTATCCGTTCGAAGTCGTTTCTGATCCTCGAATAGTCCGCGGCGTATTGATAGAAAGCGAGTGAAACCACTTGCACAAAGCGCCAGCCAGCGTAGCTCACTCACATGGGCATTTTCCTGACCTCGCTCACCTGCTGCAAAGAAGAATTTTTAGCTGACTCAGCCCGTTTGGAGATTTGTTAGTGTCTGCCATGACGGTGCCCACGCTACCAAAGACGCTGGACGGGCAGCCAACGTCCCGGTGGTGCGCCGCGGACGCCAAGATAGCCGTGCAGATCGATCCGCAGGCCAAGGGTGACGACGGCTCTTTTTCTTTCCTCAACCTCAAGAGCGCGGATGAAAGGACGTCGCTGCTGGTGAACGAGAAGTTCGCCTCGATGAAGGAGGAAGAAACAGAGGAACCGTTGCCCACTTTCCGTGAGGAATCGAGCGCAATTTGGAACATGGGCTGGCTAGTGAGTGTGACGACGTTCTGCCGCATTTCGCTCACTACTGTCAGCACGGCGTTCCTTGGTCATTTGGGATCGAAGGAGCTCGCGGCTAGTGCGCTGGCGAGCGTTTGGACGAACGGTGTGCAGATGCTCATCTTCGGCTTCGCCATTTCGGTCTGCACACTCTGTGGCCAGGCGTATGGAGCCAAGAACTATGCTCTCGTTGGCGTGTGGCTTCAGTTAGCGCTAATCTTTATCACTCTGCTATCCATTCCTGTGATGATCTCGTTCTTCTACGTGGATATTGTCCTGAGACTGGTGACGGACGACCTCGAGGTCTTAATGCTCGCAGACAGATATGCTCGCTATCTTGTCCCGACTGTTCTACCGCAGGCCATTTACTGTGCGCTTCGCCAGTACCTTCAGTCTCAAGAGATCATGGAGCCCCCTGCCGTCATCGGCGTCGCTAGCGTCGGTGTGTCTCTGATTACCAACTACGTATTTATCTACGGCTGCGGTCCGTTTCCGGCACTGGGTTTCATCGGTGCCCCAATTGCACAGAGCGTGTCATCAATCTTTCAGCCGGTAGCACTTGTCATGTATGGCTTCTGGTACAAGGGATACCACCGGAAAACCTGGGCTGGCTTCGACTTTGCGGCCTGCATGCAGAGGGAACGTGTTCGCACTTTCGTTTCTCTATCAGTAGGGATGACGATTAATCAGGCGCTGGATGAATGGGTGTACAACGTGATCTCAGCTCTTGCAGGATCACTGGGCTCGGTCAAGCTAGCAGCGAACAGTGTCTTGTTCAGCCTCTGGGGGCTTACATTCGGTATCTACTGGGGATTCGGCTTGCCCATGCAAGTTCGCTCAGCCAATTTCCTAGGAGCAAATCGTCCGGGGGCCGCGAAGCAGACGCTGTGCGTGAGCACACTGCTAGGAGGCATCACAACCTTTGTATGCGCGCTAGTGACGTATGTTTTCCGAGCGCCGATAATTGGATTCTTCACGGAGGACCCAGTCGTGGTAGCAGACATCAACAGCACCATGCCTATCTTTTGCCTGGCTGTGTTCTTATCTGGACTACACATCATAATGTCTGCTGTCGTGGAGGCCATGTCGTTGGCGGCGACATTGGTGGCCATAACGACTGCCGGATCCTGGCTCACCATGTTGCCAATCTCGTATATGCTGGGTCTTGCTTGGAACTGGGGGCTGCACGGACTGTGGTGGGGCGCTGTATGCGGCGAAATCGTCAAGTTTGGCCTGATGGTGTTAACATTGTGGCGTATCGACTGGCGCGAAATGGCTCGCCGCGCTGTGCGGCAGTCCGAATGCATCGTGCCGGCAACGCCCGACGTTAGGCCGTCTACACCTACACCGGTGCGCACTCTCTTTTCAGCAGCGTCGCAACGCGTGCACCATGCGCCTCGCGACGGGTGTGACAGCAAAGGCACACCCCCAATGTTGAGCATTCGGCGCATGGATTCCTACGGGTCGACTAGCACCACGCACACCAGCCCGGTACCGATTCATGCAATAGCGATTTCCCCGTGAATGAAGTAGGAGCGCCGCCGCCACTCAGGGCAAAGTAACATAGTAATTGACACAGTATGAAAGGCTTTACTGCCGTTGTTGCCGCAGCGTTTCTCGTCAGTTCAATCGTTGCGCTAGCCAAGAGCCAGCCAGGGGCGTACCTCACCTCTCGTCCTTTAACTCGTTGCAGTTTCGCGTAAGAATTCTTGCAGCCAGTTGAAGCGCGTGTAGCCATCTTGTCCGTGGATGGTGTGGACCACCATATACTTCAGGAAGTGTACCGGTACCATTTCGAATCAGTTTTGTACCTTCACGGAACCGCTTCGTGGAAAGATCTCCTTCAACCTGCAGGGTATCGCACACCTTCATCTTCCTGTTACAAAGCGTAACTGATCGATTCTACTCTGTATTAAGACAGCCGATATCTAAATTCAATTATTAATACACTTTATAAACTTATATTTAGAAGCTTACCAACCACAGCGAAGCCCTGCTTTAGCCTCGCGACCCTTCAAACCAACTTCCGCCCACATTAGTATTCGCCCAGCAGAGGACAGGCAGCCCACTCCACCTACGTCCAGGCCCAATACGCGCTACCGCTGCTGCACACCAAGCAACAATCACTCTCCAGTCCTAAGAGCAGCTCTAAGCCTCCACGTGAATATATCCAGGCCATGTATGTAACTCGGAGGCTACTGCGCTCCACGATGCCGCCGGAGCCCGTGGCCGCGACGCCCAAGAAGGAGGAGAAGAAGACGCAGAAGAAGGAGGTGCCGTTTCTCCCGCCGCCAACCCCCAAGAGACGCGCCGCAGTGCGCGCAAGCGCCAAGATCTACGAGGTGGTCGCCGACGCCTCGGGCCCTGCCGCTCGCAGTCGAGCAGCCAAGATGTCACTCAAGCAGACGGAGAACGGGGGTGACGAGAAGAATAAAAGTCTCAATCATAAGAAGACAAAGAAGAAGGAGGAGAAGAAGCAGAAGGAGGTTAAACAGGAGAAAAAGGAAGAAGCTCCTGCTGTCACTCTCCACGGCTACCAACTTATGGTGGACGTGCATTACCGTGGAGAGCAGTATGCAGAGGCTAGGATTCTGAACTTGGATCCGGAGAAAGAGCTGCTCTTTGTACACTACATGGGCTGGAACGCGAGGTTCGACACGTGGGTACCCCTTGAGGAAGTGGAAGCTCACGGCAGCCACTGTGGCGTGGCCAAGAAGAAGGAAGTGAGCTGGGATGGCGACGTGTCGCTATTTGCCACGGAGGAGGAGGTTACTGCTCAACGCCAGAATGGAAAGACGAAGGCGACCAAGGTGAAGAAACGGATTGCACTGTCACCGAAACCACGCCAGGCTGCACGGAAAGCTCTTCGGAGTGCCAGCAGTGATCGTAAGCGACACAATGACGAGGTGAAAGAGAGCGAGCAAGTGCAACCTCAAGTGAAACGCGCCGTGCGAAAAAGCCCGAAGAACGCGAAGGTTGCGAAAAAGCCTACGGCGAAGTCTCCACGGGCGGGGAAGAAAATATCTGCGAAGACTACGTCGACACCCGCTCGACGGACACCAAGGCGTGTTCAGGTCGCTGTGGGGACTACTGATGAGGACAGTGAGCGCAAGAACGAAAGCGAGACCGCAGATTTGGTGCTTGACGTCGAGATTGAAGGGCGTGAGGCATCTAATGACGAAGTTGAGGAAGATATTGAAGAGGAAGAGGAAGAACCGTCTTCAAGCCGAACCAAAAAGCGCGCTACTACGAAGGGCAAGGGTCGACGTAAAGTTGACAATGAGAGTCCAGGTGGATCCAAGCGGAAGCGGGACACGAGTCAAGGAGACGTTGGGATTAACGCCACAACCTCAGGGACCAAACGTAGTCCAGCAAACAAGAAGAAGTCTAAGAAGAGCGACATTGGTAATTGGCCCGTAGCTGCTGCGAAGACAGCCCCGTTGCCTCCCCATTCTGGCCGTGGTGGGTTGGGCAGTGCAACACGAGAAAAACTTGCCGGTATTTTCCGGCTACGCGTGCAGCAGAGGCAACAAATGGAACAAATGGAACAAATGAACGCTAGTCAAGCCAGCTACCAGCAGTCATTGCAGGACCAAGCGGTGGAGGCGGTGACAGTGACAGCAACAAATACGACCAGCAGTGCTGCTGGGACCGAAGAGATTGAAAGCAACAATAGCGCTATCGCCAGCGCTGAAATTGCGGCTGCAGAGGAGTACCAACGCCAGTTACAACAGTACTACTACCACCAACAAGTGATCCTTGCAAGCAGTTTGTCCATGAGCGTTGCCAGTGGCGATGACCCGAGCTCGATCCCACTTCAGGGCGGGATCATGGACCCTCGGGTAATCCAGGAGCGGCTAACTGCGCTGGAGGAGCGCCGTCGACAACAAGCGCACGTGCAGGCATATTACCACCAGCTGATGCTCACAAGGGAACGGAACGTGCGTGCGTTGGCAGCCAATCAAGCCTTCATGGCGGCGAGTGCTGCTGTCTGGGAGCAGCAGTTGCGGGAGACACAGAGCGAAGACGGCACCTCATCGGTCACAAGCTGGAAGGATGTGATGGGCGCGGACTCGTCCGAGACGGACAAGACGTCACCGAAACCGGAATCAACGGACGAGGTTGCTGCGACAGCCTCAGACGCTGGCGAGTGCAGCAAGGGCGACAACGAAAGCACGAAGGAGAGCGAGACCAGTTCGGCGGCAGCAGTAGCCCCCGACAACGATGTGACAAGAGCAACGTCCCCCGACACGGTGGAAAAGACAGCAGAGGGCTCTGAGACGTCGCCGGCCAAGAGTGTATCAAGTGGCAAGTGCGATCCCGCAGACCCGCCGACCGAAAGTGTTCTCTATGAGTTTGTACTGTAGCTAGCTATGGGCCGTGCATGACACGCAGTAGTGCTCGGGCTTCAATAGCCATTTTCACCATACCCAACCTTAGAACCGCTTCAACATGCACACTGCGCTCTCATTGGTCTAAAAGAATATGGCGGCGAAGTGTCAGCCATTCCATTTTCAGCTCTCGGCAGTCGCTTTTCACTTGTTCTAAGTAATCTTCCAGAGTGATTGTCAAGTTTCCTTGAAAAGCGCGTCAAAATCCATTCCGCGCGCTAAAGAGCAAGTAGAAGCAAGCGCTTGGTGATGTCGGACAGCGAGGAGGACGTGACGATGGGGGTAGAAGGCGTCACCGCACACAGTCCGGACAAGGGCGAAGCCGAGTGGGACCCCAACGCAGTCGAGGAAGAAGAAGAGAGCGACGGCATCGAGAGCGAAGACTTTGACGAGGAAGAGGCCGGAGAGGAGGCCGCCGACGGCTCCATCGGCTCCTTCTTCCAGCCCAGCGAACCGCGCACACGCAAGTCCACTCGCCAGGCAACCAGCGGAACCAAGAAGAAGACGAGGAAGCGCAAGGCCAAGCCGTCGGAACGCAGCGAGCGCTGGAATCGCCGTCGCAAGATCGCGGAGGTGATGGACGACGCAGATCTGGAGGACAACACACGCAAAGCTCGGGAAGCTGAAGCCAAGCGAGCCGAGAAGATCGACGCCATCTTGGGGAACTTCTCTAGCTTGTCAGAGGATCAATTGGCGGTGCCTGGGGAGGAGGATGGGAAGGAAGAGAAGAAGTTGTGTCTGAACTCCTCAGCTGATGGTACGCTGCCTACAGGTGAAGAAGGCACGGAAGAAGCCCCGATCTTTGTGTACCAAGATCTGGTTAATAAGCTCAAGCCTCACCAGATTACCGGTGCCAAGTTTCTGTGGAGTCATGTTGCAGTGGAACCGGTCGGCTTCGGCTGTGTGTTGGCGGACTTTATGGGTCTAGGTAAGACACTGCAGGTTATCACGACGGTGCAGGCGTTCTTGTCGAAGAAAACGCTGGATGAGGATGGGAATTTGAAGCAGAGACATAGACATGTGCTCATCTTGGCGCCGACGATCTGTGTCAGAAACTGGGAAGCTGAGGTCGTCAAGTGGCTCGGCAAAAAGGAAGCACGACGTCTTGGACTGCACACGTTGGAGTCGAGCCGTGAAAAGAAAATGAGCGATCGTGTGCGTGTTGTCAAGCAGTGGCACAAGCGCGGTGGACTTCTGATAATGGGTTACGAGCTGTATCGCCTATTGGTACTGCAGTCTAGCGGGGAAGAGAAGATCGCAGCGGGTAACCAGAAGTACGCGCATTTGATCAAACAAGTTTACTCGTGCTTGAGCAACCCTGGCCCAGATCTTATCGTGTTGGACGAAGGCCATCGTGTTCGAAACCACAAGTCCAAAATGGTGAAGGCACTAGCTCACGTCAAGACGTCACGACGCATTATTTTGACGGGATACCCACTGCAGAATCACCTGGAGGAATACTGGACAATGGTTAACTTCGCGCGACCGGACTATCTAGGTTCCTTGGAGGAGTTCAAAAACCGATACGTCGCCCCTATCACGAACGGACAGTGCATGGATAGCTCTGAAGCTGACTTGCGGTTGGCTCGGCACCGGGCATTTGTCCTGACTCGGGAGTTGAAGTCTTTAGTACTACGCCGAGATCAACAATATCTCTTCAAGCAGCTACCACCCAAGAAGGAATATGTGCTGATGTGCAAGCTGACTGACGCACAAGCACAGCTATACCGAGCGTTTCTTCAACGTGGCGTCCCGACTCGTGGCGACTCTGACAAGGTGGATGTCCTTGGTGGCTACCATATTGCGCTGGCTATCTCGAACCACCCTGATGTCATCTGCGAAACGTATAAGAGACTGGAAAAAGAGGAACGGGACGGAACTAGCAAGAAATCAAAGCGTGGTGGTGTGTCCGATATTTTCGGTGTTGAAGATGGTGGCAACGATTTCGACCCATATGATGATAGTGCGCCTAGGTCCAGAGCAGCTAGGGCTACTCCGCCAGCAGGGTCACGCGGTCCGCGCATTATTAATGACGACGATGACGACGACGAAGGTGAAACAGCACTTTTGAATATGCTGGATGCGCCCAGTAGTGCTGCGCCGAAGCCGAAACCAGCAGCGATTGCGGGGTGGCATCGTTTAAAATTTGCCCAGACGTTTATGGAAAAATATGTCCCCAATCAACTTGAATCCAGTGGCAAGATGATGATTCTTATGGAACTCCTGTCAGCGTGCCAAGGTGTCGGTGACCGTGTGATCATATTCTCCCAGAGTATTCCTACGCTGGACTCTATCGGGTTAACGATCTCCAAGCACAACAAATACCAGCGACGCCACGCAAAACGCCTCAACTACTTGCGCATTGACGGAAGTACATCGCAGCAAGACAGATTCCGTCAGATTGCCCAGTTTAACGATCTGGAAGAAGATATTGACCTAATCATGATCTCGACGAAAGCAGGCGGAGAGGGAATCAACCTTTGCGCCGGCAACCGAATCATCATCTTCGACGTGTGTTGGAACCCATGCAATGACTCTCAGTCTATGTGCCGATCGTATCGTTTTGGCCAGACGAAGTCCGTGTTTGTGTACCGTTTCGTGACGATGGGCACAATGGAGAAGAAAGTATACGACTTGCAAATTCGCAAGGAAGGCGTCGCCAAGCGTATTGTGGATGAAAAGACGACCGAGAGAAAGTTCATGTCCTCCGAGCTTCAAACGTACTTTAACATTGATGACTTCGAGGATTCTTTGTTGCACGCTCAAGGCAAGGCAGCGGACGATGAAGAACTAGCTATTCAAGCCATTCCTCATGAAGATTCTGTACTTGAGAATATCTTAACAGATATGCGAGACAGAGCGATCACTGCCGCTGCCGCTGCCACCACCACCACCACCACCACCACCAATGGAAATGGAGAAATCACTGCTGCCGGAATATTGGCTGATAGGAGATGCATCATTGATTGGTTCGAGCAAGAAACGATGTTCGAAGAAGACTTGGATCAACAGTGTACACCCGCTGAGCAGAAGGAAATTATGGAGAGCTACACCTACTTTAAGGCGGTGCGGAAACTGCGCAGCGGAGGAACTCACCTCATTAGCCGTGAAGGTATGCTTGTAAAGCACTGCGACTATTGCCGTGCACCGAACGAGATTTACCCGGCAACAACAACCAATGTTCCACTGCCTTCAAAAATTGAATGCATTTATTGCAAGCAGTCCATGACAACTGCTGGGGCAGTCCCTCCGTCACAAAACCCGGCCGCTCCATATCCATTTATGGGGCACATGCCCGGCGTTCCGATTCCCGCGCCAGGGACTATACCATCTATTACAGCAGTTCCACCTGTAGCGGGAGCAGTCCCAGCTCGACCATTCGCACCACGTACAGCGGGTGCTGTTTCAACTTCGAATGCCCAGAATGGCGGGCGAATTTTGCCTCCTCACATGCAGGCCATATTTGATCAACAACAGAGAGCTGACAAGGTTACTGAGGAAGAACGGTTCCAACTGTTTGTCCGGCTAAGGGCTGAGCAGCAACGACTGCTTGCACGCAAGCAAGCTGAGTTAGCAGCAGCAGTACGCAAGCAGGAGCGATTAACCATGAAGCTTAGTGACCGGCATCTGCTTGTGCTTCGTCGAGGCATAAAGGGCTGTCAAGACCTTAAGCGCAAAGCTGAGGAGTGTGGTGCTACACTGGCGATCGAGGTTAACTCGCAACTTACGGATATTGTTAGTGGGATGAGCAAGGCAGAAACACTCAAGTGGCTCAAGCTGAACAAGCTCCCTGGAGATGTGGAACTCCACGACGACATTTGGCTGCGAAATGAGATCGCAAAAGAGAAAGGGCTGCCTTTAATCGCAGTAAAGTCAAGTTCAAGCCCAGCCCCAGGGCCCCCAACCGCCAATGCAGCAGCTACTGCCGTTGATTCCAAGACTTCCATTGTCACTACTCCAGCTCCTACGTCCACAACGACCAGCGATCAGAGTCCACAGACAACAGTGGACAGCAGCAGCGATTGCATTGAACTTTTGGATTCTGACGATGAGGACTCCCCTAAGACAACTGTCAGCAATGAAGCAGCTGCAGCAAGTGGCAACGGTGTCGTCAACAGCGCTCCCGTGGTTGATGAAAACGACGTGATTGAGATTTTGTAGTCAGTGTTATCAGCAGCGAGGTGAAGAACGTCGAAAACCATCGCCCAGCGAGACTGGGTGAATATATATTTGATTCGCAACGAGTGGGCCGCATCTTCTAGGTAATTATCTAGACCACGGTGTGGGTGATCGCTTCACGTACCTGCATGCGCGGTCAAGACAGGATGAAATTAATGGAGTTCTTGGACAAGCCTGAGCTGCTCGACGGTGAGGTATTGGCAAGTTCGTACATGTGCTCGTCGCGACAAGTATCAAACTAGTACCCGCCATTGTCGTCCTCATAAATGCAATCGATGGGAGCTGCCTTCACTGATCATGGCTTTCTCCATGATCGTGACGACACGGAAGGGATTGAAATCTAGCAGCTCACTCATGGCCTTGAAAACATCCGAGTACGCGTCATACTGCACAAGGGTGTCCGCTTGAACTCAGACTGATGAGCGCCTTCGTCGAACAGGAAAAGTGGCGGTGCACAATTTGTTCAACTAAAGTTTCGTCTCCCAGCACGTAAGGGAACACGGATTGTAGCGCGGCCGCAGTCACACGCCCTTCAATGCCCCCATGCACTCAATTAGGCAGCCAGTGGAGTCACTCGCGAGGATATTCATGGAGTAAGTGCTGAGTTGACGCACGTTGAACAGCTTCTTGTAGCGGCGCCATTGCTCGAAGAACTGCGCTTGGCCCTTGACATCGCCGCCGACCGATACGTTTTCATCCAGCAATGCGGCAAGAAATTGCTGCGCGTTCACCTGAAGCACCTCAGGGGTAGCCGTACTGGAAGATATGGAAGAAGTGCTCCACGGACTGCAGCGATCGTGCGTTGAACTGTTGTCGAGCCACTAGCTGCCGCGTTTCCCACAGACTCTTTTCGACGAGGCAGTCGTGCACCTGCTGGCGCGGGCCATTGACGTCCAGCGTGAGATTCAAGATTTTGGAGTTGTCGGCTTCGCATTGGTTCTTGTCTCGAAGTTGTTGTCCCGACAGTCTACGGTGTCGCTTCTTCTTCTTGCTGGTAGCCCGACCAGCAGTTACCGCCTTCTTCCTGGCCGGCACATCACCAACAGGAGTAGCGCTCATCGTGCTGACTTTATCTTCTGCTGCTAGAAATCGATCCAATTCAGCTGCCAACGCGTCAGATTTTCGACTGCTTCTTGCTCCCGCAAACACAACTACAAAGATTACAAGTCTCAGAATCCTGGAGAAGCTTAACCTCCACCTCAGTATTTTCGCCAGAGGATGGTGCATCAGCTGAGAGATGTCCATGGCTATCGTAACGGACTCGTTAGCGTCGCAGACAGCAGATTCAGATATCCCGCCTACAGGAATTGAGCTTCTCCGCGTGTGAACTTCGCCGGCACCATTGCTGAGTGGAGCCACCGAATTCGCTCATGTGTCTGTCGTGATTTTGTGCCTTCACAACGGCAGCAAGTGGAATTTCACGACACTCTTGGGGTTGATGAGATTATTGTCACGCGTTCAATTTTCCATTTCTTCAGCAGAGTTCGCGCATCCCAGACCAGCGCAACGGTATCTACTTGTAAAGCTAAACAAACCTTCAACAGGGGTGCTACCAATGAAATCATTTCTAACGCTAACACTATCTCGCTCTCTTTCTGTAGTCAAGACAGGATGAAATCAATCGAGTTTCTGGACGAGCTTATGCTGCTCACTGGCGACGCACCACCAACACCGCTCTCATGCTCATTGCAGCCACCAGCGTCATATCCACCGTCTTCAACCTCATTGTGGCAATCGTTGGCGGGGGGAAGCAAGCTGCCTTCACTGATCATGGCATCGGCCATAAGTCGCACGACTCGAACGGGATTGAAGTCCAGCAGCTCGCTCATAGCCTCAAAGACATCGGAGTAGGCGTCGTACTGCACAAGGCGGCCAGTGGCGTCGATGTTGATGAGGGTCTTGGTCGGACACACAAAGCGGCGATGCAGTACTTGCTCAACCAAAGTTTCATCCTCCAGGGCGTGAGGGAACACCGTCTCCAGTGCAGCAGCAGTGACACGTCCTTCAAACTCGCCCGAGCACTCGATCAAACAACCTCTGGCGTCGCTGGTAGTGACCTTCACCGAGAAGTTACGGAGACGTCGGACGCTAAACAACTGCTTGTATCGCCGCCACTGCTCGTAGAACTCTGCTCGGCCCCTGACACCTCCACCGACATGAATATTCTCATCCAATAGAGTTGACAGATATCTCTGCTCCGTAGCCGTAAGTGTACCAGGATAGCCACGTCGAAAGAGCTGGAAGAAGTGATCCACCGACTGCAGCGACCGCGCGTGGAACTGCTCGCGGGCCACGAGCAGCCGCGTCTCCCAAATACTTTGCTGCACGAGGCAGTCATGAACCTGCTGCCGGAGATCGTTCACATCGAGTGTGAGGTTCAGGAGGAGGGAGTTGTCGGTGTCACGCTGGTTCTTTTCCTTCAACTGCTTCAACGAAGGTCTCCAGCGCTTTTTCCTCGTGGTGACTGGCGCCTGAACCGCCGCGAGAGGTCGATCCGGTTCACTCTCCGCTGAGTGAGTGGCGATCTCCTTGATATCGCCCAGTGGTTCTCTTTTGCTCCCGAGTAGTACACTGCTGTCCGGAACCTCGCCATCGAGTAGTCGAGATATCTCCATTTCTCGACCGTATTGTCTGTCGCCTTTTACTGTAGTATCCATGTCTCTTCGCCGATTCTGGAATGAACCGAATGTTCGTAAGTGACTCGACGCGTGTGGACCACAGGACTGACCACTTCAACGTGCCTCTGTTTGGCCCACAACGTATTCAGATTGATGAGATACCGTGTCGCACACACGAAGCTGCGGACAGGATTTGCTCGACAAGAGGGTGACCAGTTGGAAGAAGTTCTCCAGGGTCTGCAGCGATCGAGCATGGAATTATTCACGCGCCACCAGCAAGCGTGTGTCCTTTGCAGCACGCAGTTGTGCACTTGTTGACGCAGTCCATTCACGTGCACGGTATCTCGTTGGTACTTGTCCCGAAGGTCTGCGCTGTCACAAAGCTTGGGACGTGGGTGATGGCGACTCATGACAGTTGTCAGTCGAGAGACTTCCCTGGCTAGTCCTTGATGTCGGATTGCAGAATGAGTTTGCTCACCTCACTGAAACACGAATCGAGCACGGTTCATCCGATGACTTCAGTAGATTTCAAGGGCGCTCAACAAATATCGAGGTGCCAACTTCAACTCTACTTGGCGAGCTCTTGATGTGGTAACCCCCGGGCGACATGTCTGTTTAAATATATCGGCCTGGTATTCTTTGGCAGCACTCGATCCATTGCTACAGCCATCGATATGGACGAGTTGTCGTCAAGCACAGTAGCATCCAGGCGTTTGTGGTCAAAAGCTCAGCTTAAGAAGAAGGCTGGAGGACTTTCAAATCGAAGAGAGCTGACTGTAACTCTCCCCGTGTTGGCTCGACGTCCCAGTGGCCAGCATGCCGGCACGAGCTCCCATAAAACCCCGCTGCATGCGTTTCTTGCGTCGCAACTCGACGGAAATGATCGTGAGTCCTACAGCCGAAGCCAGTTGCGCGCAATGGCGAGCTCCAAGATGCTCTTGGGTAGTAACAACAACCTAGCATCGACGAGCTCCCGGATTCACAGCAGCGCTGAACGCTTAGCTCCACTGGACTCGGCCAACTTCGAAAAGACTAGAGCTCAGCAGCGTCGGTCTCTTCCTAGGCCTCTTCAAGCTGCAATCGATGAGACTTTGGCCGCACGAAGCACTGACGAATTACTGAGTGACCAAGACGATAGCAGTGGCGATAACAACAACAATTGCGATGTTCCGGAAACGACAACGCTACCGAAAGTTAAGCGTTCAAGCACATGCAAAACTCAAAGTCAGAGTCATCGACCTGAGTGGCGTAGGTACATCCGTCGCATCATGATGACTAAAGGAATCCGAGGGTCGACTTTGGCACGCTATCGTCGTCTAGTGGGTAACGTTGCTCGTAAGAACCTGGCTCAGAGTTACGCAGAAGCAGCCGAGCACGTAGTAAGATATCGACTGGAATTTCGGAGCGCAGTCTTGATTCAGAGTATGGCGCTTGAGTTTTTAACTCGTCGGCGGCGGATGAAGGAACTGCGAAGACATCGAGCTGCGACCACAATTCAGGGTGTCTGGAGAAGGGTAATAGAGATCAAGAAGCAGCGGAAGCTAGTTGAAATTGTCCGACAGGCCAAGATCGAGCGATTAGCACGTTTGGGAGCTGTGCGTGCCATCCAACGAGCCTACAGGAAATATCGATTCACTTGCCGTCAGCATGAGGAAGAGCTTCGTCAGCATCAGCGTGCGAGTATGCTACAGAGGGCTCGTCTTAAACTTCTGCAGAAGTATCAGTCATGGCGGCAGAATTCAGCAAGCAATAAGCTCAATCGCCAAGTAGAACAGGCGTCTAGCATTACGCCAAGTGAAACCCTTAGCCACGAGGAGTTTTCCAGCCCACGTGAACCAAACAAATCGAGTCCACAGGTTGTGAGTGACCATGTCGAAGTGATAGCACCTTGCACCTCCATCGTCAGGGACGAACTTGCTAGTGTTGAAACTCCAGCTGACGAACCACAAGACATACTCTACCGTACCGAAAAGACTTCTACCCCAATCGATCAAATGCTGCTTACGAAAGCCTTGGATGATCCGGAACTTACTCAATTGGAAGACTACGATACGACTTCGCAACTGGATCAATGCACTGACAAGCTTGATGATGTTACTGCAGCCTCTTCTCTGGATGGAAACCAACTCGCAGCGCAAAGTGAACTTCCTGTGGACTCACCAGCACGGGATAACCAAGACAAACTGTTGACATTCCCTTTGCCACCCCGAGAGTTCGACGAGACTACAACAGAAACTATCACTCCTTCTTGTAGAGCTGAATCTGAGCCTGAAGACGATAACGAAATGTGTGACAACAGCTCGGACACACACGAGGCGAAAACGCCTACAGAATTCTCAGATCGGAGCGATCTCCAGCGATCTCCGGATGATTATGTAGATGTAGTTGACAAGACAGCAGCAGCAAAAATGATTGTGCGCTATCTACAGCCTCGGATACAAGCCATACACATGAAGAGGAGCCATGCTGCGATTCGAATCCAGTGCCTCGCACGGTCGTATTTGGCAAAACAATGTATGGTTCTTGTACGTCTGGAGGCTTTACGGTCACTCCGAGAGCAGCTTTACGCTAGTTGGCATCGCTCAGATCGTGCATATCACTCCCCACGCGCAGATAAACAGAGCGAGCTCAACGTTCTCGAACCTGAACATGACGACGAGGAGGACGACTTTGACTTGGAGTTGCAAGGAGACCAGACACCTCACCACAATGTTTCCGACAACTATCTCCACCTCTTACCAACACGGAACGGCCAAATTCCGCCAGGTGTGCCGTTATTACAATCGAGTGCTGGGGCCCCTTTGCTGTCGCTCTGGAAGTGGAGTTGGCCTGGCGAACAATGGCTTAGCAATGGTCAGTAGGTACAAAACCACTCTGAAGCACATTTATCGCCGAAATCAAGCTACAAAAGCCAAGTTGTGAAGCGCAAATATGCGCATACGCCTAAAAACTAGTACACATGCCAAACATTGACTGCTAAAAGGCAGCACTTCGACACACTTTTCACGTTCCCCAAGTGGGTGATATTTTCTTTCATTGTCTGAAACCGGTCCGCAGTTATCTTCTAAATTCCACCCGACCGGACACTTTCGAGTGACACTCGCTGGACATTTGCGGCTCATTTCTTCTTTAGCTCATTATCCCACAACATGAACATCTCGGCCTTGTTGGCTCCGGGGCAAGCGACTTCTGCGCCACCATCACCTCGTGTTATTCCAAGCCCTCAGGTGCATCCGGCTACTACTGCAGAACCAGCTCCTCAAAGGGGAAATAACACTGCAACAGCGAAATCTCGACGAAAAACACCGACGAAGCCTCGAAAATCGAGGGCGAAGGCTCAACGCAAGCCCGAAGCCACGACCGGACCAAAACCAAAGCACAAAACCTACTTGAGTGCCACACAGATCGCAGAACGAAATGCTTACGCCGCTTTCGAGTCTCGAGTGCTCAACTTGACTCTGGACGTGAACGATCTTCAGCAGTTAATTCGACTACTGGAAGAACGTCGCGACCTGCACGTCACGAGATTGGTGCTGACACGCCACCAGTTCGAGAACGACGTCCATCTCGTCATGGAACGATACATGCGAGTGTTCGGGGCACTCTCAAGACGTCGAACTTGTGATGAACTCGCAGAGTTCTTGTCACGTGTGGACCCGTGCATGTTGGGACCCGGTATGAACGCCAAGGGAGGTCTCCCGCTCTTCGTGTGGCAATGGGGTTGCTACAACAACCGGTTCCACCACTGGATGTTTAACGAGATCTCTACTCGCATCGTTACCTTCATCGATGATGACAGTACCGTCGTGCGTGATAGAGATAATGACAGCTTTGAGGCCTGCGGTCCTGGGGGTTGCGTCGTGGAGACCATAGGAGAGTTTACAGGCAATCCGACCCGAGCGATGGTGGCTGCTATGTTCCCGAACCTGCTGTCTGACGAAGGCTACACAGCAGCACTCACTCTGCAAACAATGCACTTCCCCACACGCATGATTGTGTATTTCGATTCAAGAGGGAAAATTGTGAAACACGTGCTAGAAGCTGATGCCTTTGCAGCGTTGCACGCGATCGTTGAGACGAATACTCGCGAAAACACGAATATTGCTCCCAACGAGCGCTTCACAGAGCTTCCAGCTCAACCTACTGCTGCTATCGAGCATGTTGACGTGGAAATGCAATACTCAAATGAATTATCTGCCTGTGAAAGCAGCGGTTCCGAGGCGTCAAGCACACGAAGTCGATATGATGTGGGTTACCTCTTGAACTAACATTGAAATTAAAGCAAACTGGTTGATGAAGACTGTTTGACATGAAGCAAACACAACTTGGTGCTCTTGGAATGTCGGGTTTGTTGGTACTTTGCAGTATTATATGTCTTGCCACTGGGAAAAACAGATCATTATTGTTTTTTAGGCTCGATTTTACTGTTGTTGATCGAGATTTAAAAACGCAGTGACCGAGATCGCTAAACCCGAGCACGAAACAACAATTGTACAGATTTTGAAGCTCCTGCTCTTCAACTTAACGTTAGATGCAACCTTCCGACGAAGATCTCAAGCTCCACGCTACTGTAACAAGCAAGAAGACACTAAAGTAAATCCGCTTAATGCGGGACACATGCAGCCTTTCACACAAACTGTGGACTGCCAACAGAAGGAAGCGGCGTGGGTAGATAAATGGAGCCTTTGCGGTGCTTGTCCCGAGTCAATCAAGCCCCACTTGATATTCAAAAAGAGACAGTACAGGAACATGTTCATCACTTCCACTGCTCACTGTCGAGACGTGTACCGTGCTCACGTAGCTCACTCCAAAGCAGCTTACGCCTCTCGCCATACCGTCAACACACCGCCCTCGACAGACATTTTACATGTCCACCGGCAAAGTCTCCTATCCGTGGTTTTCGTCGGCATAGAAGTGCCCCCCCCCCCCTTGCCGTGTCAGGTTTGCATTTTGTTCGCGACGCACAATCACAGGCGGACACGGCGCGTATGTGCAATACAAAAACCAAGTGTTTTGCTCGACGCTCGCCAGTTCGTCAGTCGCCGTCAGTTCAGAAGTGCGCACGTCCAGCAGAAGTGGGGAGATACCTAAGTCATGGAGGGCATTGAGCCGCTACTGGAGCTTGATCTCTCGCCCGTGCAGAAGAAAATGGCCCAGCCCAAGTCGCCCGACTCCAGCCCCGGGACCAAGAGCCGTCGTCTCCCCGTTGAGGTCCGTCGAGCCCGACACCGCGACCGGATGCAGCGTCAACGTCTTGCGGAGAAGAAAAGCATCGACGTGAAGCGCGTGGAGGTCGAGAGACTCACGCGCGAGCTGGACCAGGCCATCAAGATGCTCTCGAGTGAGCTCCAGAGTAGAGCAGGCGAACTTGGCCAGGGAGTCGAGACATTCCCCAGTTTAGAAGAGGAAGAGAGCTACCGAAGGCTGCAGGAGACAGATACGCTCTGGAAGGGCCAGAGCACCGCTGCTAGATTTGTGCAGCAACGTTACTTGAGTCTTGTGTTGCAGCAAGGGACGATCACCGAGGAGAACGGACGACTGACCGAGAGATTCCGCGAGTGGCAGAGGTTCGTGAAGCTCCTGGGGGTGGAGCATGAACGACTGCCGAAAGATACAATTGGGTCGGAGGAGCTGCTGGTGCCAGAAGGAGGAGGCAATGGACGCTGGCTGATCTTCTCCGAAGAAGAGCCGGTGATTTTCTATCAGCCGATTGCGCGGAATACGTGCCACGAACTGGCATTTAGTGGCTATCAGCGCATGCAGGAAGTGCTGCGTGGACCTGGGGCGAGGAAACTCTATAACGAAGCTTTTGGCTGGAAAGTGTACTTTTCAATGCACGAGGAGGGCGAACTGGAGACGCGGAAGATCCGGATGCAACACCGATTCACCAAGAGGATCAGTGCCATTGACGCGAATGGAGAACGGATCACAGGCGACACGTTGGCGTACATAACGTGGAAAATCTTCAACACGCCCGAGATGTACACGCAGATGTATCGCAGTCCCATGACTTCGAAGATGTTGCAGCGTGTGGACGCACACACGAGTGTCATGATGCGGACATTCCCGGACGAGAACGCGGTGATGAGCATGCGCTTTGTGTGCTTGGTCGTGCAAGTGCAGGACTGCGTGATCGACCAAAGCCCAGATATGATGGGCGTCAACTGGAAGAGCGATACTCGACGACGCGTGACGATCCTGAGCTCCCTCCTCGACCCGGACAAGTGTTTCCCTCGTGCCAACACCCACACGCCCAACCCGACGGCCGAGTGGATGCGTGAAGGCATGAGCTACCTTTCGTTCACGGAGATCGACGACGAAGACAGCGTCGAGATCGAATATGGTGGATTGATGAACGTCGGCAGCGAGACGGCCTCGTGCACAGGTTTGCCGTTCGTAGCCATGAATATGGGCGAAGCTCTAGTCCGTTGGGAGCAACTCGTCACCCCCATGCGTACACTGTCGATCACCGAAAAATAAGTTGTAGGTGTACATGTAAACTAAATTGCATGTGCCCGTAATGCGTCTGAGTGGTAAACAAACCTCATCATGTCACAACGCTAGAAGATCGTTACTGTACTGCACTCCGGTGCAGTATGATCGGGTGCCAGGGCGTCCTTGCGCGGAAACAGACCCATGGATACCGTAACCAGGTTGGACGCAGCGTTCACCTTGATCGAGCTTTTGGTTCTTTCAAACCAGAGAGCCACAGCCAACGAACTAACCTAATTGTAGGCCTTTGCCGGTGTAAAATATCTGCATTGACATGAGAGGTGATGCTATAATTGCTTTCCGCCGGTACCACACGTACCGGTAGTCACATTATTAATAGCGCTGCAAAACATACCGGTACCGTAGACATTCGTCGACGATCTGGTAACCTCTGAAGTACTTGCACATGAAGTACATGTGCATGTAGCAAGACCGCGGACACGTGAGCGGTACAGGGTAATTCTTTTGTTGTTTGAGATGCTGTGCTGACTTCGAGCCTTGACATCATCTAGGCCATTGAGAGCCGCTCGCCCAGTCAGCTGGACGATGGCAATGTGGTGGCCATCAGCATTCGGTTGATGTGATTGCTCGCGGGCCCTCCGGAGGTCGTGCTCGTGCAAGTCTGGCTTTGTCCACGTTCCGCCCAATGCCAACGCAAATCAAAGCAGAGTGGTCGCTGTCGTCATTGAGACCTTGCTCAGAACTTTACACTCCACGGCCACATCGTCTCCGAATGCCGCAATTTGCATTGGCCTTTGACAGCATAAGCTACCGCATCTTGACTTGTTTGCCAAACCCGTAGCTCAGCTGGCATAATTGACGTGACACTCGTTGCCTCCCGAGCCAACCAACCCCCGAGCGTGACGGCTATCGGATACTTAAGTATCAGATGCGACCAGATGAGTCGTTCGACTTTCGGTGAGCTGACCGAGGCAGGTTTGTTTGCCATCGCTCGCCGCCACCACGCAGGACTCGCAGGAGTAGCCCTAGGACCAATCAAAGTCAGTCGAGCTGTCGCCACTGACGTCAGCTGCAATGAAGCTGAGCCCGAGCTGTCCGACCGGACGAACGCTAAAGGTCTCCGCAATCACGCCACGCAAAAGACCTGCCGAACGCCAGCACGGCCTAACGCAAGCAAGCAGCAAAAACACGAGCAGGCGGTGCAAAACGGAGTAACTAGGTGGGTGTCGGCGCTGTCCGATCTGCCACTCGGATATTAGTCGACGTCCTGATCTGTCCAAGCGGGAATGAATTTCGACGGTGGCGGGATGCGGCATTCTGTAGCTGACACCAGCGGGACTGCTTGGGGAGGTGGCAGCAGCGTCACAGGCGACGAGCAGGAGATCATGGGCTCGCAACAAGTGCAGCAGCGAGCGGCACCGAGCTGGTTCCATAACGAGCCGCTATTTGATGCCGAGGTGAAGATAGTCGATCTGAGGGAGGAGCAGCAGCGACAATTGGACGAGGCTAAGGCGGCGCGAAGACGACAGCGCCATAAGGAGGTGGTGGCGCGCTCGCGACTCAGACACAAGACCAGTGCCGCAGCCATCCAGCAGCAAGAGTTGGTGTTGGGTACGAAGCTGCACGAAGTTTTGGAGCAGACTGGCCACTCAGTGACCCACGGATCAGGGTCGACTGCGGTAGTGCCAATCCTAACTCACCAGGAGGGAGCTTCAAAGCAGCAGGAACTGCATCACAAGTACGCTGAACAGGTAGCAACACAGGAGCGCATTTTGTTGGAGAACAAGGAACTTCACCGGAGGATTGAAGACCACGCCAAGTTGTGCGACGCAATTGAGAAGGAGTGCGCTCTTTCTGACATCGCAACGGACTTTGGCGAGGGGGTCGAGAGCAGGCATGGTAACACGCCGGTCAGCACTTCAGAGACTTCGACCAGCGGAATGAGCTCGTGGATATTTTTCGAGGGTGACGAAGATCCGATTTACTACGTGCCGCTGACGGAGAAGAATTGTGAAGAAATCATGCGTACTGTCTTTCAACGCATGCTGAACCTGTACTCGGAGTTCATGCAGCGACGTATGCCGATCTCCGAGCTGGAATTCTTTGGCTGGCGCGTAATGCGGCCGCTAGACATCGATCCAAGGATACTTCGCTTCCAGTTGACCAAGACGGTGCGTGTAGTCGACGACTCGATGGATGCCATTGTAAATCGTACCTGGGACGCGTTCCAGGACCCCAAGAAATACGCCACGATTTACAGCACTCCAGTGGTCACGCGCGTCATTCAGCGCGTGACTAACGACATGACCGTGCTGCTTCAAAACGCACCAGTTCAACCCGGACAAGTGCGGAACATCCGCTACTTTAATATCCTCGCTCGTGTGCGAGGACTCAACGCGCAGAATGAGCGCGTTGTTGCTCTTCTCAAGACCATCGTGAATCCAAATGATTGCCAGGGCGCACGTGAAGTTGCCACACAGCTCCACGAGATCGAGTGGATGAAACGCGGCATTTCTTACTTGTTGCTCACTGAGGAACCTCCAATCGCCCCGAAGAACGAGGCTCGTAACATCCGTCTCCACTATGGCTGCGACTACGAGTGCGTGAGTGAAGACCACGCGCGCTATCTCATGGTAGAAGTCCTGGGCATCGCCTGTCGATGGGAGCAACTGGTCCTGCCATCGCACCACCTCACGTTCTGAAGCTCACGCTGGACAAGATTCACACCAGCGAGCGAGAGCAGGCAGAGCATCCTATGCAGAACTGTAGCTTTACGAAGTGTCGACACCAACGAACTGTTCAATCTTGATCCTGTTACACACACTGCCGCTTGCGACTTACGCAGACATCAAAAGATCGCTGCACTTCCAGGCGAGGGAGGTCATTCACAAGGCCTGCTGTCGTGCCGGCCGAAAACCCCGCCCGCCGTGAGTCAACGCTTTGAGCTTTGGCGATCGTTGATGTGTCCTCTTTTGAGGGCAGGTGGACACGTCTCTTGGTCTCCGTGCAGGAAGAGGTACCACTTTTTTGACTGGGAACCGTCTCTCGTCGAGCCAGTACCTGGGGGATCTGCGAATAGCGGAGCCCCACTTGAGGCCATACGCTACGTTTGACTGTGTGCGCCGGATGTCTGAGCATCCCAAGTGTGCTGAATAGCATACACCCCCCTCGGCACCTTAGAAGAAGACAACTACCGACTCCATAAGCTTAGATTCATGACGACGCGGCCGACGACTGCGCCGCTGCGCACCGGCCACGGCGCGCGACCACTGGCCAGCGAGAGCCACTGGCTGCTGTCGACGGCGGGTAAATGGACCGAGGAAGACGAGAAGGAATGGAAACGCCAGCAGCATCGAGAGAACATGGTCTTCTTCCGACGCAAGAAGAAGGAGCAGCAGGCAGAGCTGCGCAACCTGCACCAGCTGCTCGAGCAGCGATTGCAACAGCATTTGGCCATGCAGCGACGTGCTGCCTCGCGCGCGTCAAGGATTCAGCACCGACCAAGTGTCAGCGACAAGAAACACGCAGCTGTTTGCCACTTGATAGCGGAGACAGAAGCGCTCAAGATTGAAAACGTGGCACTCCGTGAACAGATCGACAAGCACAAGACGCTGCGAGAGAGCGTCGTCGAAGCTAGCGACGGACTGGAGTCGGACGCTACGGAACCGACGAGCAGCGCCGCCAGTCGAGATGGGAGCAATTCGGACTCGTCGTTGTCTGGAGGATCACTGTCGTCCGGGTCATCATATTCGTCGTCCTCGTTGTCCCACTTGATATCGCTGCAGCGGGGATGGCGCGTGCACTTTTCCAGCGGCGAGCCGTCTTTTCACTTCCATCCTTTCTCCAAGGAGCAGTTGGATGCGATCCGACAAGGTTACGACGCCAAGTTTGCAGTGTTGCCCCACATGGAAAACGTCGGAAGTATGTTTGGGTGGGAGGTTGAGCGTGCACCGCTAGTCCCACACACCGCGCTTAATGTGTTGATCGCGCGAGTGCGATACACCAGACGTATCCACTGCGCTGGACGATCGGCGCATGCTACGATGGACAAGCTTGATGCTGACTCATGGCCAGTGCTGACGACTCCCGAGCTGTGGGAACAGATTCACAATGGCCCCGTCACATCTCAAGTGCTGCAAATGGTAGACAATGACACTTACGTCATCGTGCGCAACACCCCAGAACCTTCGCTAGGCGTGAATGTTCGGTATCTAAACCTGGTGAGTCGACGCCGGGTACAGCTAGCTGACGGACGGCGATCGATCTCGTACGCTATGGTAGTCGTGACCTCGGATGCTAACAAACGCAGTCGCGAGGCTGAACCAGAACAACGTGACGTACACTGGGTGAACGAAGGTGGAGCCTACATGACGCTTTTGCAGATCGATGATAACACCCTGGAGGTTGAGTACGACCACTGTTCTGGGTGTATGAGTGAGACACATGCACAATACTGTCTCGTCAACTGGGGGCACATCGTCATTCGCTGGGAACAGCTAGTGACTCCTTCGAAAATGCTCGCGTTCTGAAACATTTGATTGTTTTCAGTGACGATGAGAGGAAATTTATGCGTGTAATATAAACAAATTGAAAGCAGAGTATCGATCCACTACACTTTCTTGCTCACTCAACTTCGGAGTCAATATTCTTTCCGACCAGAGCCCATCCGACGTAGAGGTGTTGAGCATGCAGCTCGTTCTTCCAGTGATAATATTGATACTTGTCCACAATATCAATAGTGTCCTAGTTCACCTCGGCGAACTTGATGGAATGCCCACCCTCACGAGTCCAGTGAACATTAAACTCTAGTTCATTAGTAGCGCGACTTTGTGCCTTGGCTTTCGAGTCTGCAGCGAATAGGCTCGACTTTCTTCGTCGATCATGAGTAAACGTCGAGCAAGCTGGAAGAAACGCAGATGCACGCCCCCTTGAATGTTGCAAGCCATCACGAGAACATTCGTAGTCCTGGTGACACAGCATTGACCATAAGTTTTTGTGCCATTATTGAGGCAAGATCCTTTCAGAATGACCGAGAGCGCTATCCAGTCACGAACGTCCTCACTGTATTTGAACAAATGTAGCTAGCACTGGCATATACGAAGTATTTTGCAGAAGGGAATATGAACTTCAATTCTTTGTCATGTCGATACTGCATCGATAAAAAAGCTCCATTTAAAGGCATAGAAATCGTGCAGACGACACACATTGCTCCAGACGAACAGGAAATCGAATCCAATCGATGTACAGCTCTCGCCCATGCAACTCACTCAAGCACCCAGACCACTGGTCGAAAACGATGTCGATCGTAGACTCATCCACCTCCGTAATTGTTATGTACATGCCTCCCTCAAAGACCCACTGAACGTCTTCCTGCAGTCCTTCAGCCTCTCGATTGCGAGCGTTGGCTTCGGAGTCTGCGATTGACATGATGTACTTGTCCACGCGCCTGCCATCTGGTCTTTTTTCTCGAGTGTGCTGGGCGAGGACGATATAGCGGAGGTTGACTTCGCCCGGGATATTGCCCACCATAACGTGGGCGTTCTCGTGAAAGCTTTGAAGCGTTTGGTAGCAAAAATCTCCAGTATGGACACGTCCCCAGCTTCTTGGCGCCACGAGCACAGGCCACAAATTCTTGTCTAGCCGTGGCAAGATGCTCTCAGCGTCGTCAAGAGTGCAGTGTAGGCGTCTGGTAAATCTCGCATGCGCAATAAAAAATGTGCCAGACTTGTTTGGAGCGAGTGGCGCGCAGTCCACCGTCCAGCCGAGGATCTTCCCCGCCGTAGCGGTACACGGGTGGCTCTCCGCATACGCGAAGTCGTTGTGGCTAAATACATCGCTGTACTCTTTCTTGGTGAATGGACTGAAGCAGAATGACGTCTCGCTGTTTGGGAACACCACGCACCATCCGTCATCGTCCGGCGAAGGGGATAGAGGAGAAGCACCAGGACGGATCTGATTGAGAAACTCTTCCGTCTCGCGTTGCATCAGCGTCTTGAAAGTCGTTTGCTGTTCAATTACTTCCCGTAGCGCCAAGTTCTCTCTCTTCAGTGCCGCAAGTTCAATGGTAGCCTGACGATAAGCGTCACTAATCGACTGCGGGGTGACCCCATCACACGCCACGCGTGCGGCATTGACCCGAAGCTGCAGCTTCTTTTCAAGGC
>LGSN01000139.1:0-58310 GCA_001314375.1 Phytophthora podocarpi | reverse complement strand
GTGTGGTTGTGAGAAATACATTGCAATTACTGCAGTAATTATTACTGAGAGTGAATGCACTCCAGTAGTTATTATTGATCTTGTTAGAGCCCCGTACAATATTCTATTGTATTTTCCCACCCCTGGTGTACAACCTCGAGCGTGGAGAGTTCGAGCGCTACCTGTCGACTATCCGGGAGGACCTGGAACACATCCAAGTCCGCGCGCACGACGGCCTCGACGAACATGCCGTGGCCTTGAAGAGTGAACTCTTTGGACCCAACCGCGTGCTGATCGGCAAGCCGCACGTGCTGATGCTGGTCTTAGTCAAATTGGTGCACCTGTTCTACCTCTTCCAGCTCTTCAGTGCCGACGTGTGGTTCTGGGAGGAATACACGGTCTACGCCATCGTGATTCTGGTGCTCTCTGCAACTTCCATGGCCTACGAAATCTACGCTGAGGTCTCGAACAGCAACCGTCTTCGTAGTTTAGTACGTAGCGATCGCATTGTCGACGTTGTGCGCTCTTCCAAGGTCGTCCACATGCACGAAACGGAGTTGGTCCCTGGAGACATCTTAGTGGTGACGGAAGGCCCTATGTGTGCCGACGTCCTGCTGCTCTCGGGTACCTGCACTGCCGACGAAGCTTCTCTCACTGGTGAAGCTCTTCCAGTAAACAAGGTGCCAGTCATCGGCTCCGGCCAATTGACGGAGGTATCAGCTAGATCCGAGTACAAGACGTCGTTCCTGCACGCAGGCTCTACGATCAGTACCGTTCGTGAAGGTTGCAAGGGTGTGGTGCTGAGTACGGGGTTCTCCACCGGGAAGGGCGAGCTATTCCGCAGCATTCTCTTCCCGAAGTCCATTGTGTTTGAGTTTGAGCGGGACAGTTATCGCTACCTGGCCGTGCTGTGGGTTGTCGCCATCTCTGCATTCGTCAAGTGCATCACCGAGGGTTCCAAGGTCGGCACACCTTTCGCGACAACATTCGTTAATTCTCTCGACCTCGTCACAGTTGCTGTGCCTCTAGCACTGTCGCTTGTGCTCTCTTCAGGCATCGGTTTTGCCATGAAGCGGCTTCAAGAGGGTGGCATTTTCTGCATCGACTCGCAGCGTGTGAACTCATATCGTGCTTCAGCTTCGACAAGACAGGCACACTCACTCAAGAACACCTGAGCTTTGTCGGTGTGGATGATCCGGTCGCAGCTCCGACGTTGAATATCCCATCCCGTTTAAAGCTGGCAATCGCCACGTGCCACGGACTGTCGGAGAATGAAGGAAGCTTACGAGGATATCCTCTCGATATGGCAATGTTCGACGCATCCAAGTTTTCATTGCGGTACCTTCACGACAGAAGAGAAGGCAACTACATCGCTATTGTGGCTGCCTCAGACAAGGAAGCCGCACAGTACGGCATCGTCAAACGATTCCCCTTTGACGCAACATGCCAGCGATCCAGCGTCGTCGTCGAAGAAATCGGCACCGGCAAAAGATTCGTCTTTGTCAAAGGATCACCGGAAGCAGTGAGCGCCATCTCGACCACCACCCCTCCCGACCTCAAACACAAGACGCTCTCGTACTCTGCTGACGGGTACTACTGCATCGGCTTCGGTGTGAAGCAGTTGAATCCCAGCGTCCTCATTAACGTGAACGACCGTGAGGAAGTGGAGAGTGCCGTGGAGTTCGAAGGTCTCGCATTGTTCAAGAACGAGCTGAAACCCGAAACGAAGGAAATGCTGGACGAACTGTACGTGGCCGACATGGACATCCGTGTGATCACGGGCGACAAGGCGTTGACAGCGGTTCAGGTGTGTCGCGAACTGGAGATGAAGATGAAGAGCAACGTGGCAGTAGTGTATGTGGACGAGCGGTCCGGCAGCACGGTGTTTGTGTCAGAGGACGACGTCAAGAAGTCGGACGTGGTGGGGTGGACAAGCTTCAACGCTAGCAACATGGACGCGGTACTGTCGAAGTTCGACCTGGCGATCACGGGTGCTGCGCTTGACAAGTTGCAGCGCGACTGTGGAGACGACACGATTCGGCGACTCATTCGGCAGACGCCGGTGTTTGCGCGCGTGCGTCCGCAGCAGAAGGCTTGGGTTGTGGAACAACTCATCTCGCTAGGACTGGTAGTGGGCATGTGCGGTGACGGCACGAACGACTGTGGGGCGCTGAAGGCTGCGCATGTCGGGTTGGCTTTGTCGAGTGCGGAGGCATCTATCGTGGCTCCGTTCACGAGCAAGGCGAAGGCGATCTCGGATGTGCCGGTGTTGATTCGCGAGGGTCGGTGCGCGTTGACGACGTCGTTTTTGGGTTTTAAGTACATGGTGTTGTATCCGATCATCCAGTTGGGCATGGCGAATGTGTTGGCGCAGGTCGGCACGTGGACGAACGTGGACATTCAACTGACCGACAACCAATATCTGTGGGACGACTTGGCTGTCGTGCTGGTGCTAGCCATGTGCATGCTCTACACGGGACCTTCGACCAAGCTATCGCACGAGAAGCCACCGAAGACGCTGTTTTCGCTTCCGATTGTCGCCTCGATCCTCGAACAAATTGCCATTTACTGCGCGTTTTTCGCGGCGGCGTTCGCCTTCATGGCACACCAAGGTAGCTGGTACTGTCCGATCGCGGATGCCTTGGCCTACGTGAACGAGAACGACACGTCCGTCTCGGAGAACTGCGCAATCTTCGTAGACTACGGCGTTGATGACCCGGATGACCTCGAGTACAGCTACGAGGACTCGGTCACTTGGCTATTCACCCACTTGTCCTATTTGGTCGTGGCCATCGCCTTCAACATCAAGGACCCGTTCTGCTTGCCGTGCTGGACCAACCGCGTTTACACGGTGCTCATCGTCGCAGAAGTCGGTTTGAACCTCTGGTTCTTGCTCGACAACTCGGGTACGTTGGGAGACGAATTCCAGGTGATGCCCATGCCGTCTTCGTTCCGCTGGAGCTTGTTCGGCTTCTTCGTTGCTGAGCTCGTCGTTGCTGTCGGGTGGGAGGGTTTCTCCACTCGTACGCTGCCTCGCTGGTGCAGAATCGCAGTATCGAACAGGCCAATGCTGGCGCTGAGAAGAGGTAGCGAGATTGGCCAGTAATGTACATTGTTTTCCCTTAAATCGTGGGCTCAATTGTTGGTCACATCACGATTTTTACAGCACTTTTTGCGATGGCCTTGGTATTGATGACTCGTTTGAGACTGGACGCTTTAGCCTACGTCAAGGAGGATAACTCGACAATTTCTCCGCAGTTTTTGTGCAGTTTTCAAAGCCTACAATCTGGATAAACACAAGTAAGTTACTCGTACGAAGACACCGTCACGTGGTTGTTTGTGCGTTTGCAGTATCTAGTCGCAGCCACAGCCTTGAACGTCCAGGACCCGTTCCGGTTGCCATTCTATATCCTATCTTCACAGACGTAATGGCGGTAGAACTCGTGATGAACTTGTGGCTGCTGCTCGACAAATCTGCTGCATCTAATGATACGTTTCCGAGTCAAGCCGATACCCGAGTGTCATTCCGCTGGAAGTTGTTCGGACTCTTCATGGCGGAGTATGCCGCATCGATCAGCTGGGAATTGATTGCAACGCGCGTGCTACCGAGGTGGAGACAACATAGGACTACAGCTTGCTAGAATTCCTCCTCCCGCAAGCTGTCATTACTATCACTGCTACTTTCGTTGTCGCTGTCAAAGAAAATGGAGCTGAAGTCCTTGATGGTTTCGCCATAAAAGTCCGAGTCAACCGAGAAACAGGATTCCGCGAGTGAGTTCGCCTTCTTTCGACCATCAAGAGCACTGAGTCCACGTACTCGTCGAGGTGACGAGTCATCGAACGCGCTGATACCTCTTTCTCTTCGAGGAGACAGATCGTCCATAGAGCTCATAAGAAGATCTCGTCGACGAGAAGAATCATCCAGCGAGTTGGTGTCAAGATGCTTCTCCTCCTCTTCGATATCATCTGAAAGCGTGGACAATCGATTGCGATTCAACACGAGCGCTTCAATATGCGCGTGGGTACCCTTGGACATCGTGAACCATTCGCTTTCAGTCTCGCTGTCGCTGTCTGGACCAATAGACCAGCAAGTATCTGAGAGATCTCTCCACACGCCATTTTCAGTGTTTCGCTGTTCAATTGGAGTCGGTACGCTAACATCGCGCGAGTATGGGGCCGTTGACGCGGTGTGCGCCGGTGTAGATGAATCCATTGTCTGGAGTGCGTTCCCATTGCTCACTCCGTCCCGACTTGTGCGCGAAACTCTGAAGGCTGAGAGACTTGCTATCGACGACCGTACTCCATCTCGCATCAAGAACGACGCTGTAAACACGGATCTAAGACTGATCGTTCGAGAAACTAGCGTATCCCGTCCGGACGGCAGTTGTCCATTCACAGACTCGTCCTGAGCGACACGTTCTCCGGGGGCCTCTTTTGCTGAAAGTCGCGATAACTTGAACGTCTGCCTTAGAGATGGCTGCGGGGAGGTCGGGGCCGTCGACGCAGTGCTGGCTCCGGAAGAGTGATCCGAAGCCGTCGTCGATGTTACTCCTTGGAACGCCGAAGTATTGCTGGGCGTGAACAACTTCGGTTCGTGCCGGCGGCGTCGGGAACAGATCATGACCAGGACGGCCACGAAAACGATCACCGAGGCAGCGATGATCCCCACCAATTGAGGTGTGTTCATAGCAGCAGAATCACTGTCCGTGCTTCCACTGACCGTCTCTGTTGGGTTCGATCCTGCCGACGGTTGATGTGTATTTGAATCTGTAGCGTTGGAGCTGCTGAAGCGCGATATGTCGCCACCGACATCAACCGACTCGGTGCCTGCAACATGTGCGGAGGAACTTGAGTTGATAGACACCATCGTAGCAAGAACACTAAGTCTTGCTGCTCCAAGCACGAATAATGAAATGCGAAACGGCACGCACACACATATCAAGAAAGCCGAATACTGAAAATTCCTCCCTCTCTCTGAGGAGCAGCAGTCATGCTCGATGGAGCTTTCGTGCTCCACAGAACGTCGAAACTATGGAAACAGAATCCATGACACAAGAAGAAGCGTACGGCTTGCAAGGTGTCGAACCCGCTTAAACTGCTCCTCTGAGCCACACACGGAATTGCCTAACGCGTAAGGTCAGTGCCACCTCGGACTGAACATGTACAGTTGGCCCTACATCTACGTGTACGTATTAATACATGTTTAGTCCGAGTGATACTCATCGGAGGCTCCACTTGAATGCAGCACAACGATCACCTTTGGTAGTTATTACTACTGTAGTACTAGGCTACAGAGAGCACCGATGAGATGTAATGTTTCGCACGCTGCTTGGTCTTGACGGCAATTCAGTCGAATCCTTAGGCGGTGGTTGAAAGACGAAGGAGGCCTCATTCCTGGCTCCTGAAGACGTACGTACCTTAGTACCCGTCACACGGTGTGTAACTTGGCCCAAGACAGATTCACATCGGCGGAACGATGGCGGCAGTCGACATGTGTGGCCAATTTAACCTCGTAGCACGGGTGTCGACGCACCGATGGATGACAACACGTTACTTTTATTTACTTGGCCACCCCAACTGTTACAATATCCATTGAACTACTCGCTCGCGTGCTGTCTGCCTCTCGATCAGGCAGGCAGCATTGGCCAGCCTAGAACTCGCGCTCCTTGAAGTCGCTTTTCGAGTCCGTGAAGTCCGAGTTCACGGAGAAAAAGGACGCGTCCGATGCAGCGGTGCTCCGGAACGCATCGGAGGATTGCTGGGTTGAGTGACCCCAGTCGGAATACGCGTCCTCACTTCGGTCGTCGTCGTCGTCATGAGGCGCCTCGATCACAGGAATGCGAGCTGTGTTGCTGGGCGCCGCGTGGTAGTAGCTGTCGTCGCTTAGGCCTGAAGCCCCTGACCACGCCATCGAGCTAACTTCGCTCACGAACGAGTCGTCGAAGTTGCTAGAAGCTTTGAACTTGTCGTCAAAGCTCTCATCGTACTTGCTTTCATCATACCTGCTCTCGTCGCCGTACTTGTTGTTGTCGCGACTGTAGCCCGACTGATAATAGGAAGGAGTAGCAGTCGAATACTGCGGCCGTCGCCCCTGCTGAAGCGGAGTCGGCCGATTACGGCCAGGCGCGACCACCGTTGTTGCCGACGACGCGACTGACGGTGCCAACGACCTCGCCGTCTTGGGGGACAGAATGTCATAATCCGCAGGCACCGGGTCCTCATCAATGTGGAAGCCCGGACGCTTCGGTGGTGGTGGACGTGCTGGTCTCGCATTCGCCGCTGGGCCTCTAGCATGTTTGGGAACTGCGTCCGAGACTGGAACGGGCTGAATCGGCCTCTGAGGTCTAGGAGGCGGAGGCGGCGGTGCCTCGAACGCTGCTAGCTGCGCAAACTGCGCAACTCTTTCGTATGTGTTGCGGCCGGTGTACACAGTGCCGCCTGAGGGCCCTGGCGCGTTGTTCGTAGGTGGTCTCACCGGTTTCGGAGACGCGAGCTGCTTTGCCCGTGGTTCACGCGGCGGGGTCCGCATCGCTGCCTCTGCCTGGTACATGCCGGGATTGTCTCGTCGACCCCGTCCGGAATTCGGTTCGCGCTGCATTCCAGGCTCTCTAAAGCCACGGGGCCCATTGGGCGCAAACTGCGCGTCAATGTCGGGGGTTTTCCGTCCTCGTCCGGAACTTGGTTCGCGGCCCCGTGGTGTGTTCCGTCCCCGCTGCGCGTCTTGGTTCCCCCGTCCACGGCCACCAGTAGTTGGCGACTGCATTGCGCGTGTGTGTCGCCCGCCTGTAGTTGGCGACTGTATAGCGCGTGTGCGTCGGTCGAATGCCGGAAACGACGGTGTCGCAGAAGACCTGCCCGTCATGTTCGTCGGCGACGTGGCGTTGAAATTCGTGCTGCGGTTGCTGCGGTTCCGTCTAGAACTGAGTTTGCCCTCAGCTTTCGAGCGTCGCGTGCAGTAGGAGCGCACGACCCACGACACGAGCGCCACGAACACGACCGCGACGACGATGATCACCACCATCACAGTCGAACTCATCGAGGAGGACGACGCGGCGGTGCTCGACACCATCACCGCGTCCGTAGTGCCACCCCCACTAGAACTAGCACTAGAACTGTTGGTAGATGAAGACGACGGCACCTTGTTGCTCTCTGTGGTCGCCTTCGTCGTCGTCCTAGCGATGTTCGACTCATTCTGCGCTTCCGTAGTGCTGGAACCTGAGCCGGAACCGACCGCGCATGTGATGTAGTCGTCTCCGCTCGTGACGCAGTCCGCTCCGCTCTGGAGCACCACGCAAGTGCCGAAATACTTGGTCGCGCCATTGACCGTCCCGCTGGCGGCACTGCGACAGCTGCAGCCGTTCTTCTTGCACGTGTTGCCCATTTTCGAGCACAAGACGTAGCCCACGGGCTCCTGCTTGTTGCCCGGGTCCTCCAGATACAACCCCTGCACGTCGATGCCGCACACGTCGGGCGACGACGCCGACATGGAGGCCATGACTTCCTATAACTGGGGAGGGGCGTCACCTCGCAAGGTTAAAGCGGTAATGAATGAAGAGCGAGCTCCATCGACAGAGACGGAGAGCAGCGCAGGGCCAGGGTGGGAAGGAAGCTTGACACCCGCCACATACTCAAAGCAAGAGACCGAGACGCTTTTCCATATTGGAGCTCCGATGCAGAGCACGGCCAAATGCCGATCCGAGGATAAAGCCCCAAAGGCATCTGACTCTCCAGCGATTCCAGATGCGAACCGCATCGCCGCAGTTCACGACGGCCAAACAAACAAACAGATTCTACTTACGTCGGACACGAGAAGAGATACACAAACAACAGAATAATGGTAATAGTCGTAACGCTCGTGCATTATTGCATGTCTATTAATTATAGTGCAGACTCGATTATTTCATGAAAACCAGCATGTTTTGCTGTTTGAGGAAGGAATTTGGGGGCATTTTGTTGCTTCGACATCCGGAGCCTCGGGCGATGGATACGTGAAAAATTGTTGCTTGGGGGTAGGAGCGGTGGCTACAACCAGCGTATCAGTGCTCAGCTACAGCTTCACGCAAAGCCATCGCCAACGCAGTTAACACGTGCAGATCCATGTGAATTTGTTTTGTCGACGCAGCTTCAAGCTCTAGCTCTAAAAGGTGAAGGCTGCAGGGCGTGGACAAGCCATGGCCTGAGCACATTCATCATCTAACATTTCACTTCAACGTCGACATCACCATGCCAAAGTGGCGAATAAGTGGCATTTTGCCTGGGCTGCTGAGTACGCCGCCGGCGGCCAACATCCACAATATTGTCGCGATAGAACTGCACGCGAGATTGCGACGCACAGCGTGTCGTGGTGTATAATATCTACAGTTCACCACGTCGAGTTTGGCCGTCAACGTCGGCTGTTTTGCCAGAAGCGCGGCGCCGACATGGAGCAGCATTAGTTGTTTTTTCATTCGCGGCCGATCGGCAGTGTAGCACGCCTGGATACACATTGTTCAAGGAAAGCTGGCAAGGACAATTACAACTGTCCTTGCCTATTAATAAAATACGTCGGGGTTCGACTCCACAAGCTCTCATCAGGTTGACATGCCTAATGTCATTCTAACGAGGTATACGATGTCACTCTACCGCGGATTTCCACCCACTACTTTTATTGTGTCTTTTACTGTACATCTACATGTAACGTTTGACACAGTACTCCATTCTCATCTTTTTGCAGCTTCCGATCTCAGTCGACAAACACCGAGGCAGAGCTCTTACTTGTTCACGATGGTGTCGTACCGCAAGAGTTACGTGTTCCCGCTGGCGCTGACGGACGCGTGGAAGGAGCAGATCACGATCAAGGCCCGCGAGAAGCTCACGGAGATGCTGGGCGTCGAGGTGGACGACGTCATGGCGGTACGTGTACCGTAATCTTAGAAACTGAAACACCAGGGAGGGGCGGCTGGCGTTCCCTTTTGCGCCTTCTTTTCCTGCCTGTTTAAAGAACGTTTTAGAGTCAACGGAGCGACGGGAGGAGGACGGAAGGGCAGCCAGCCACCAACGGAGGCGTCTCGAGGAAGAGAGAGAGTGAGCGTGAGCGAGTCTATTTTCCTCTTCGTCTTTTTATATCTGGCACTTTGTATGCATTTTGAAAAGAAGAGTGAAAGGACGCTGAAAAGAGGGTGGAAAAACCAACCCCCAATTAGGAGTAAAAGGGGACGTCACCACCCCCTAAAAGAGGGTCATCTATAATGTGTATCTGATGCTTCTCCACCGACTCAACTGGGCCACTACTACAGGAATACGTGATCGTCATGGTGGGCAACAAGAAGAACATGGAGCAGATCGCTCACGACCTCGTGGACTTCATCGGCGAAGAGTCGGCCGAGCAGTTCGTGGCCTGGCTCAGTGAGTTGCTGCCCACGTTCGAGGCACCAGCAGTGGCAACTGTTCCATCTCAAGCTCAAGAAGACGAGACGATGGCCAAGGAGGTCTCGCAGCCTCAGGCTGAAGAAACACCGGTGCAGGAAGAGAAGAAAGAGGAGAACGGCAAGCCCAAGCGCGTTATCAGCTTAAAGGGGCTCTCGAATTCGTCTTCCGAGCCGCCTAAAAAGGTTGTGTCGCTCGGCAATAATCGAGGCACGATGCGGTCGTTGAACCCGTCGAAGACCAACATGGACGACGTGATTGCTCGGCGGGCTCAGCGTTTTGGTGCCGTGGAGAAGAAACCAGCAGCAAAGTCTCCGTCACCGGCAGGAGGAAAAGAAGACCGCCATCAGCCAGATGAAGCAAGAACGACAGGAAACAAGCGGCGAGCAAATGAGCGGGATAGCGGCAGTCGGTTGTCAAAGCGACTGGGCCCACCTGTTAATGTTGACCAGGCCGAGTTAGACGCTCGTGACACCCTGGGTTCGCACAAGAAGCGACGTGGTGACCGTGACCACCGTGGTGACGAGAACCAGCACAGTGGAGCTCGTGGCAACCGGAGAAACGACAGAGACCAAGACCAAGATATGGAGGATGGGGGACGTAATGGGAAGCGGAGAAACAACGGCTCTCGTGACGTAGCGCCACCATTGCCGCCGTCGGACGAGAAGGGTGACCACAAGGACAAGCAAGGATACGGGCGAGGAATGGGCCCGCCGATGGGCTTCCAGGGCGGCCCGATGGGCTATGGCGGCTACCCACAGGTGCGTGCTGTTTGTGGTTGATGACCTGTACCAAGTGAGTGATTATTCTAACTGTCTACTTAATATTGTGTGTTGTTAATGCTCAGCCGTTTGGAGGTCCGATGTTCTACCCTCCGCCAGGTTACGGACCCATGAACCCGTACGCGATGGGCTTCCCACCTCAAGGCATGCCGCCGTATGGTGGTCGCGGCTACCCTCGACTGCCAGCGGGAGAAATGCAAGACGGCCCACGAGGTGCGCGACCATTCCAAAACCGCAAGTGGGTTAACCCGAACGTTGCCAAGGCTGAGGAAGCAAAAACCAACGAAGGCAAGCCAGAATCGGACGCAGCAGGAGGCGAACCAGGCAGTGCACCACAAAACGTCGGCTTGAACTCTGGTGCACCAGCCTTTGCGCCACGCAACCCGTACTATTCATCGCAGATGCGCCCGCGCTTCCAAAACAAGACCTGGGTGCGACCGGACCCTGCGAAGGATGAAGAGCTAAACTCGAGTTTGCCGAAGACCCCGCCGAAGGAGTTGCTGGAGAGCACGGAGTAGGCAGAGAATTTCTCTGATCACGCGTTTGGCATCAATTAGAGGGACCAAGTGGAAAATGAGGTTAAGCCAACAGAACCCTATCACAGTTCAGCGTTCTCACTCGTGGCCGTCATTCGTTCAAGGAGACAACGGGTGATCGACTAGTCCAGCTACAACCAACTCGCGCAACACTAGGTGAAATATATGGCTGGCTACTGCCAGTTCTTTCGATTCCATGTGAGTCCGATAACTTCCTGTTGCTACTGTAGTTGCTGTTAACGACGAGAACGGCCCCAACCTTTACGAGCGGCGGGGGCAGTTGCTCCACCACGCTTCGGTTCTTGCGATTGAGATTGTGAAGCTGCCGCCATCGACAGTGGCAATTTGCGCCGCGTTGTGCCTCCTCCGCGCGCTTGGGACACCTGCCACTCGGACTGCGATTGCGACGGGCCAACTATGTCTTGGGCGCGAGTGTCTGCTTGTCGGGCAAGTTGCGTGAATTCGTGGTCGCTTTCGACATCATCGTCCTCGTCCTTTTTCAGCTCCTGTTTCCTGAACAGGTGATCAATTTTGTGCTGCTGAGGTATCTTCGTCTTCGTCTGCTTGGCTCGCTTTCTAGGTGCCGGTTGTTCGGGCTCAGAATCCGAGCACAAATTCATCACTTCGCTTGCTTGCGATTCGCGCGGCGCAGGTCTACTACGTTTGCTAGCAGAGGGTACAAAGTCGTCGTCGTCATCATCTTCATCAAAGTTTTCGCTCTTGCGCAGTCGCTTGCGGTTCGGTGGTGACTTCTTGGCTTTTGCTGATCGGGTTAAAGCTCTTTCACGAGATTTCACTGACGGTCGTGGAGTCATCTCCTCCTCGTCATCTCCGTCGTCCTCCATTTTGTAGTCCTCATCGCCGTCATCTTCAGCAGTGGCAGGTATATCTTCGTCATCGGATAGTAATGAGCCACTTGTAGTCTTCTTGTTTCTCGCTGGGCGAGCTGGAGCCTTTCGAGGCGTAGGAATCTTCCTCTTACGTGGACTTTCATCGCTGTCATCTTCGAGATCTGAAAAAACTGATTTCCTAACGGGCTTCTTCATTGGCGCCGACTTTTTAGTTTGTGGAGATCTCGGTGTGCCGAACCGCCCGCTCTTCGATTTAGTCGAGCTATCACCATCCTGCGTAGATCGCTTAGACTGAAACCCGTCTGCAGACAAACTGTTTCCCGATGCTGTACTAAGCTCAGCTTTACCAGCTGTAAACTCGTCTTCTTCCTCTTTCTGCAGTGCGTGCAACGCATCGGTTTGCTCCTTTTTCTTTCCAACAACGCTGAGGATATCCTGTGCTGACTTGGTGTCACTCTTAGATCTTAGTTCACGTTGAGTATCGTCGAGCACGCTGTCCACAAACTCTTGAATGGCCGACGAGTTGTTCTTCAGCGTGAAATTTTCTAGTGCGATTCCTAGTTGTGTCTCTGGTAGAAGCACGAGTTTCCGTTCAGGTGCACACAGTTGCTTGCTTAAGATATCCTCGATGGTCACTGCGGCTAGTGGTGTCGGTCGTACGGGGCGGCCCAGTAGTGACTTTTCCAGCTCCATGCTGGCTTTTTTGTCTGAAGCATTTATATGATTTTTCTTCCGACGGTAGAACAGCAAAATATCATTGGGGTTGGCTACCTTCCCGACAAACTTCGCGCCGAAACGCTGGTTCACCAGCACGGGGAAACCAGTGTGTTCCACGCGCAAACGGATCAGCACCAGTTCTTTCTCCTCTTCTTCTCCAATTGCAACCTCTGGCAGCGGGAACGGACTCTCTTGCTGCCTTTGCTCATGTTTTCTCACACGCTCTCTCATCCTCTCTTGCTGCTCTAGCTCCGCCTCGTGCAGTAGCTCGACCACTCTGCCCTCTAGATACTCGTCAATCCGTTCTGCCACATTGGGATCGTTCGGGTCCAATTCTTCAATCTCGTTTAAAATCACCTCACCCATCTTAAACGGCCGCACTGTATGCAGCTCGCGGTTAGACATCCGGAAGCTCTGGCCGTTAATCTCCAACACCGCGACGTGTTTCGGCTTGGCTTCCCCTTCTACCAGCGAAGTCGCCACTGACGAGCCCGGCTGCGTGATGAAGAAATCTCCTTTCACGCTCTCTTGGACGTCAATCTGGCACTCGTGCTCATGCCCCCACACCACGAGGTCAATAAAGTCCGGGATCACACTCTCCGGGACGCAATTCTTATTCCCGCGTCCTTTGTCGTCTCGATTCTGGTGCACCACAAAGATACTGAACCACTCTTCGGCAAGCTCCGCCGGTCTTCTAAACACCACCTTCCCCTGTGCGAACATCCTGTTGAGGCGTTCGTCTCTCATGTTGCCCAGTCCGTAGATAGCCACACGTGTGTCTCCCTTCGTCAGCAGTACTGGGAACACTTCCACTGCGTCCACCTTGTCGCTCTTGCCAAAGTAATTCATCAGGTTGGCGACGCTCAGCAGATCCAGCGCCGCCAAGGACTGCGAGGCATCTCCGCCGCCTTCTCTCGCCGGGTCGTCGTGGTTCCCGTGGATGCTGAAGATCGGCAGCTGCACGTTGTAGTTGGGGTCCTCGAAGTTCACGACGCCGAAGTTGGGGAAGTTCACGCTCTGGTCGCTCACCACTTGGAAATTCACGGCGCCGTCGCCCATGCAGTGTGTGCGTAGCAGCCGCATGGTCTCGTACAGCGTGCGGCGGCTGGGCTTGTTCTCGTGGAACAGGTCTCCGCCCAGCAGTAAGAGGTCCACGTGCTCACGCTGTGCCAGCTGCAGGATCTCGCGGAAGGAGCGAAACGAGTCGTTGCCGCGCACAGGATCCTTCTCCGCGTAGCCCAAGTGATTGTCCGTGGAGACCAGCACACGCAGCGTGTCGCCCACGCAAGGACCATCGTCGGACTGGGACATCGGAAAATCGGTGTTGACTTTTTGACCAAAACGCGCGAAAACCCGACTAAGTACGAATGTATCAAAATGATTGATGGGAGGGTCGTTGGAAATCCGTCTAAGTACGAATATACTTGATGGGAGGATGACGTTGAAGGCCAGCGTAATCAGACATGTTGACGGGGAGTGACCAG
The DNA here is from genome assembly GCA_001314375.1 of Phytophthora podocarpi. Taxonomy (NCBI): domain Eukaryota; phylum Oomycota; class Peronosporomycetes; order Peronosporales; family Peronosporaceae; genus Phytophthora; species Phytophthora podocarpi. The sequence continues at coordinate 44,556 of LGSN01000139.1, read as the reverse complement.
GTGTTGACGATGGCAACGTTCACGATAGTCGACAGCAATGTCTTCGTCATTCTCGAATTTGCTTCGACTTCAACAAGTGCCTTCTGATTGACTACAACCATGGCTTCGACTCCTACCAAGATGACGTACCGCTTCCTGGGTAACTCCGGTTTGCTGGTGTCCAAGCTCGCGCTCGGTGCGTGGATGTACAAGGACGACAAGTACACGGTGGACGCGTGGTAAGACATGATGAAGACGGCGTACAAGCACGGAGTCAACATGTATGACACGGCCGAGATCTACGGCCTCGGCCTGGCCGAGGAGAACATGGGCGGCGTGTGGTCTCGTGAGGACTTGGTGATCTCCACGAAGATCTTCCTGGGCTCGAAGGGCTTCACGGAAGGTGGCCCGAACGACCAGGGACTGAGCCGCAAGCACATTGTGGAGGGCACGAAGGCGTCTCTGAAGCGCCTCGACCTCGACTACGTGGACGTCATCTTCTGCCACCGCCCCGACCCACACACGCCCATCGAGGAGACTGTGCGCGCCATGAACTTCGTGATCAACCAAGGTTGGGCATTCTATTGGGGCACGAGCGAGTGGCTCCCGGCAGACATCATCGAGGCCTGTGACATCGCCGACCGTCTCAGTCTGATCCGACCGATCGTGGAGCAGCCCGAGTACAACATCTTCCAGCGCAACAAGGTGGAGTTCGCTTTCTCGGATCTGTACAAGAAGTACAAGCTCGGACTCACCACGTGGTCGCCGTTGGCGTTCGGCACCCTGAGTGGCAAGTACAGCGCCGGCAAGCCGGACAGCTCGCGATTTACCACCCCGATGTTCGAGAGCTTCGCCAAGGGCGAGGAGTTCACCAATCGCGTCAAGATGGTGGACGAGCTGAAGCCCATCGCGGCGGACCTGGGCTGCTCCCTGGCGCAGCTCTCGATCGCGTGGGCCGTGTCCAACGAGAACGTGTCGACTGTGCTCATTGCGGCGAGTCGTCCGTCCCAGCTCGAGGAGAACCTCAAGTCGCTCGAGTTCTTGAGCAAGATGACCCCGGAGGTGAAGGCCAAGATCGACGCCGTGGTCAAGTTCGTCCCGAGCGTCCTCGAGCTCGACAACTTTCCCTACGTGCGCAACCGCCATCTGTAGAAACGCAGAGCTCTCAAGTGAGTGAAGGTTAACTACCGGTTAGCTTAAAAGCTGTGAATAAACTTTCGCTGCCCCAGCCGCCACACTCTTTTTCTTGCGCTGCAGTCGATATTGCAAAATAGCAAATGCAAACGTCAACTTCAACCCACAGACCATCACTCACGTTATCAGATTTTCATCAGATTCGACAGGGCGGGGCGACGCGGATCCACGATTCCAAAAGCCGCAAACGACCGTCGAAGGAGAAAGCTCGTCATCCCTCCCTCCTCGTCCCCGCACTCCGTCGTCACTCGACAATTCGCAAGCAGCTATGGAAGTCCAAGAGCGAAGGAGCAGCCTCGACGCCGTCGCCGACGACTTGACAGAAAGGTTACAGCCCTCCAACCAGGACGAGGAGGAGACTAAGGTGGAGCCGCAACGCAAGGCCGCAGTCCCCGAGACGGACACGGAAGCGGCGCGCCGTGAGACGCTGCGCACTCTGCGCTTGGCCTTCGTGGGCAACGTGGACAGCGGCAAGTCCAGTCTCATCGGGACGCTGATCAAAGGGGACCTGGACGACGGCCGCGGCTCCTCCCGCCAGGCCATTTTCCGCCACAAGCACGAGGTTGAGTCTGGCCGCACGAGCAGCGTGGCGACCGCGTATCTGGGCTTCGACGACAGCGGGGAGCAGATTCTGTCCAAGAGGGCGGGGAAGCTCATCCCGTGGGCGGAGCTGGCCAAGATGGCGCACAAGCGGATCCAGCTGATTGATCTGGCAGGGCACGAGAAGTATCTCAAGACGACGGTGTTCGGTTTGACAGGCATGCAGCCCGACGTCGTCGTGGTCGTGGTGGGGGCGAACATGGGCGTCAAGAGGATGACCAAGGAACACCTGGCTATCGCCGTTGCGGTGAGTTTGCTGTGGTGCTTGAGAAGGAAACGTAAGCTTACTAGGTAACTTTTGCAGCTTGAGATCCCTATTGTCGTGGCGCTCACGAAGATCGATATCGCCCCGAAGAATGTGGCAAAGGAGACGCTGGCGACAGTTCGTCAGGCTTTACGACGCTGTACGTTGGTTGGCGTTGTATCCGTTGCAGGGTATAATGAATTGTGGACCTCGACTCATGAGGTTGTGTTTTTTTTGCTTGCTACTGTAGATGGCAAGATGGCGATGCTTGTGAAGACGATGGAGCAGGCTGTGACAGCTGCGAAGGGCATACCGTCGAACCGCATCACGCCAATTCTGCCGATTTCCAACGTCACGGGCGACGGATTAGAGAATCTTCGTCGGATACTGTTCGAGACGTCGCCGTCGGCGTTGTTCAAAGCGGGTTTATCTGCCTCGACCTTGGCAACAAGCAAGTCAATGAACCAAGAGGAAAGCATTACGGTTGAAACGCCAACCGTTGCGGGTGACCTAAAGAAGAAGGCAATATCTGTGAGCGACGTGGTTGAAATGCCGATCGATGAGACGTACCAAGTCCCTGGTGCGGGATTCATCTTGGCGGGAACATTAGTGACTGGGAGCTTCAAGATCAACGATGCCTTGCAGATTGGGCCCGACTTCAACGGTCATTTTCACAGGGTCATCGTGCGCAGTATGGAATCAATGTACATGCCCCTAAAGGAACTCGTTCCGGGGCAAACTGCGGCTCTTTCTATCCGGTCGGTCAACAAAAAGTTCGTGCTAAGTCGGTCAACTTTCCGCAAGGGAATGATTTTGCTGAGCCCTGAAATCAAGGTGGATGATTACGTATCGCAGGTGTTTGAGGCTCGTGTGGTGATTCTGCACCACCAGACCACCGTCACCGTCGGCTACCAGCCTATGGTTAACTGCAGGACGATTCGGCAAACTGCAGAAATCATCTCTATCGAATCAAACCAGGAGGTTATTCGCACAGGGGACCGAGCACTCGTGCGTTTTCGGTTCATCCACGCGCCAGAGTTTTTGAAGAAGGGCATGCGCTTCGTGTTCCGCGATGGCCAAGCGAAAGGAATCGGCAAGGTCGTCCGGATAGTACCCGCCGAGCCATGCGAGCCGCTGTAAGAAAAAGGTACGAATGGTAGGGTGCCGGGTATGAACCTATTCTTTATATTTTGCAAAGCAATTCTAAATGGTTATGTACTTGTATTGATTAGGAGATTGTCACTGCTGTTGCTGTGGAAGAGCAGGTCGAGCATTTCTTCTTCTTCCGCAGTGTACATATCCTCGAGCGGTGAACGTCGTCCGAGTGTGAGGAACATTTGCTCGATAAGGCAAATATTCGACTGCACGTCGATGGAAACCTCTTCACCCTTGGCAGTGGCTTCTTGCGTGAAGTGCTGCATGATGAGCTCCAACAGTGGAGCAATGTAACGCTTCCGTTGCTTTTCATCCAGGTTCTTCTCCACGACTGCAGTCACAATGTTGGCATCTAGCGTGAGTACAAATTTCATATTGCGTGCTTGACTGCTGAAAGAATTCGACTTACATTCATGAATCTCTTTAGAGTGCGAGCTGCATCGGTTCTCGACGATCTAAACAACATGAAAACGTGAGTTACTCGTTACCTGTCAAGGACCGCGTCACACAGCTGACGCCGTACCTGAAGCGTGAGGAACTTCTGTACTTTGCTCAACACTTGTTCGCTGGCAAAGGAGTCGTTCTGCACATGCAACCTGGCAAGTTAGAACCGCAACATCGCACGCCATCAAACGATCATTTTGCAAGACGTACGTTGGCCTGCTTTTTTTCGGTCTTGGGCTTATTTCCGAGGGAAGGAGCTGTCGGCGTTGGTTCTGTTGTAGCGGCGGTGGTCGATGGGGCGACGTCTTGCAGCTCAGCTTTGTGCTCAATGCTTTGGTCGACCTTCTTCGATTCGTTCTCGACGACTTGTGCTGGTGTTTGATCCCTTTCAGTTGATGGAGCTTCAGTCGAACAGATAGGTGCCTCAACTGTACCCGCCGGTGTCACCACTTCGGTCCCTTCCGACGAGCGGCTTGTATGCGGAGGTTTGGATATGACTGCGTACGTATCTCCGTCATTGTTGTTGCTTGAAGCGCCAGCTAAGGCAGCAGGGCGACTTTCTATGGGAGCAGAGTGAGGCCGCGGTGCCTTGACACTTGCGATGGGGTTGTTTGGCTCTGCCTGGTTGTTGCCGACTGCTTCAACAGGAGCCACTTCCGACTGTCGCGCAACCACATTGAGAGGTTGGGTTGGCGCTTGCGTGGCTTGAGCAATCTCCATGGCTTGTGTTGACAGCTTTCCTTGGCGACTTGTTACGGGTGTTGAGGATTTGACAATGGCAACGACATGCTCGGACAGACATGGCAGCGACACCTTAGCAACGGATCCAAGCACCATCTTCGAAATACACGCACGACAAAGCGACGAACACAAGGTGATCCCAAGAATAGTAAAGGTGTAAGTGGTCTGGGCGTATAAGACAACGAAGGCTTGTAGCATACAACATATTGACAGAGCGGCCTCCTTGTCTAGGCAACGGTAGCGATAATTTCAATGCTGTGCCAAGTGATAAGCAGAAGCGCTCTTAGCTGTACCGCATCTGCACCTTACTTGGTCTTCTTCTCTTCACCGGCGTTGGCCTCCTCGGCGTCCACCGATTCCTGGAGCGCGGTGAACTCTTCCTTCGCAAACTCCAAGAACTGCATGGCGTTGATGCCGACGCACGGATCCACAAGCACATTGAGACCGAGATTGTCGCCCATCGACAGGATGGCCACGCCAAGGTTCACGTACGGTGGCGGGGGCACGAATCCGTAGAAGCCCGACACCTGACTCTTGCACAAGCTCATTTCCACTACGCTGGCACGCACATTGGTGATGGCCACGGAGATACGGCTAGTGGTGAAATGCACAATCAAACGCATAAGTGGCGCCGGCAGCATCGACACAAGGTGGCTCGACCAGTACACGAAGTACTTCTCCAGAGAGTTCTTGGCCTCATTCATGGCAGCCGTGACCTTGTGCAACCGTTCGGCTGAATCCTCAATGCCGACTGGGAGGTCGATCACAAGCGACGAGAAGCGGTTGCTAGTGTGGCGGATCACTTCCGTGCTGGAGCGCATGTCCACAGGGATGGCGCAACGAACCTTGAGCGTCGGGGCGACAGACTCGCCCACAGCCAGCATCGTCTTGCGCATGGCACCAGCCACCACATTCAGCATCACGTCGTTCACCGTAGCACGAAATTGCTTGCCCACTGCCTTGGTCGTCTTCACTGAGTAGATCATGTTGTAAGACAGACGTTTGGGCTTGCCACCGGGGCGCTTGAAGACCGTCGCCGGCTCACGACGAGCCACCAGAGCGATCATGTGGTACGAGATCACATACAGCGACCACATGCAAACATACAGGAAGATCAAAATGTCCTTGAATGTCTGGGACAGAGGTTTGCGGGGCTTCTTGGTCTTGGGGTTCGTCTTGGCCACTGCACACTTCTCCAGCATGGCATCGAACATTGCGCTCTGGTCGCTGAGCTTGGCCATAGCCGTGGCCAGCGAGGCGCCGTCTCCGAGACAGTGGTGCACCTTCCAGCCGACGCTGGTGACGCCCGGGTTGCCCTTGGGGTCGTGGATCACGTGCATCTCCCAGAGCGGCTTGTCGAAGTCCAGCGGCGTGTTGACCAGCGCCGACTCGACGTATGACATGGTGGTCTCGCCCTCCTGGACCGTGTGCTCCACCACGTTCTGCGCCACGTCGTAGTCGGGCAGCTCCACGTACATGAAGACTCCCGTCTGATAGTCGCCTCGCACGACACTGCGCCAGCGCAGGAAGAAGGCGTCGTGCAGCAGGCGAGCGCGCAGGCGCTCGACGTAGTCCTCCTTGGTCATGAGGCCCTCCACCGTCAGCACGGACACGGGGATCGAAAGGTTCGTGGGCACCTCCGTCACCAGCGTGGACAGCCCGATGTTGCTCAGCTTGCGCGTGAGCTTGCGCTGCTTGGGGTCGTCGCTCTCGTCGCGCGCGCTCTGGCGCTGCTGCGACACCGTGGACACGACGCCCGAGAGCGCCAACACCAGCACCACGGCCATCAGTAGCATGGGCGCGTCGCTGAGCGTGGGCCCGTTCACCGCCAGACGCGTCAAGAGGCTGTTCTCCGCGTCCATTGCAGCCGATATGTTTATGACCTTCTGCGGTCGCTGGTCTTTTCCAGAATGGCAACCGTTTGTGTGTGAGCTCACGAAGGTCGAGGCTATCGTCACCGAACTGGGTGCTTTGGATTTCGACGGTGACGCGCCATCCTAATTGACCAATAGATGATGTTTATTTCGCTTAGGTGCGAGGGAAGAGACGTGCGACATGGCGTCAGCGAATGTTTGACATCAACATTTTGTGGCGCAAGTACAGTTGCTGGCACAGACAAGTACGTGGTCCACCTTTGGATGCTGGAAGCTTTGCATGGGCAGGCCGCCAGCCCCGCCGCTGCATGCGCTACCTAGCGACAAGGAAGCTTGACAAGGCCGCTGTCACTGCAGTGGCTCAGCGGCGCGGTCCGACCGCTCTATGCGCGGCAATCTTCAGGAAGCGCCAATGTGACAGTCGCGGCAATCAAGTGCTTGACCCAAGCAAGGCTTGGCGACGGCTGTCGCGGATTCGGACGTTAATACATGTAGGGCGGCGGTCGTGGTGAGCTCGCTGTGCTCTGCATGGCTTGCATGTCTTCCTGAAGATTCGCGGTACTTGTGCTCTATAATACTTGAAGTACATATACCAAGATGACGCGAGTTCAAGGAAGTCAAGTTGCTCTTGCGGTCTACATGTAGAACATGCTCTGTCCACGGTCTCATGCTCATTCGCATCCCGATCAGCTACATAAGAGATGCCATTGCAAATGGGAGCGGTAGACGGAGTCCTGGCGTTGACTTCGACGCCGGAGCGAAGATATGAGGTGCGTTGGGGACGATATTTCCATGGAGAGAGCGTCTTCTTCATCGACGTATGATGATCACCTCGCTCAAGCTAGGCTCGACGACCAGAACCAATTGTGCGTGCCGCACACTGCTGCTCCACAGATGATCTGCGTGCAATTTACCCGACTGGAAGTGAGACTAATCGGTGCCACGGTATTTGACAGTAACGTCGGCACCTTCAGCGGCAAGAATGCAAGCACGATGGTCCATGCCTTTGACGCGCGAGGATAACTAAGATGTACAGAGTTGTCTGCCAACAACTCCGTCTCCATTCGAGTCTTATGCTGCCACCGCTACTTCTAGTGTTCTTCCAGCGCAAGTTGTGACGGTCTCTTTTGGCAAGATCGATCCAGACGTCACACGTTTCCACGCAGTCAAACGACCCGTGACTCACGAGTCGTGAAGCCGACCGAACTAGTCATTGAGGCAGCTTACGTCACGGACTCTCGCAGATACATTACGGCGGATATGCCAGTAAATGGAGTCCAAACTGACATGTCAAGACATTCGTGCCCATACAACGTTGGGCGGCGAACGAACATTTCTGGTCGCCTTTCAACTGAGCCAAGAAATGCCAGATGGGCTTCTTCGTTCTTCGGTTTTCATTATTCTCGAATTGACCCGATCTGCTGCGGTCTCCACCTGCGTTTCAACCCCCGCTGAAGAACACAAGCCCACTCAAGCCCCTGAAAAGTACAGATCTGTGGGTCGAAGTTACCCCGACATATTTTTGCTTATTGCTTGCCCTAACGACTGCAACGAGTGTGACGGCTGGAGTAGTGCAAGTTTATTCACAGCTTTTAAGCTAACCGGTAGTTAACCTTCACTCACTTGAGAGCTCTGCGTTTCTACAGATGGCGGTTGCGCACGTAGGGAAAGTTGTCGAGCTCGAGGACGCTCGGGACGAACTTGACCACGGCGTCGATCTTGGCCTTCACCTCCGGGGTCATCTTGCTCAAGAACTCGAGCGACTTGAGGTTCTCCTCGAGCTGGGACGGACGACTCGCCGCAATGAGCACAGTCGACACGTTCTCGTTGGACACGGCCCACGCGATCGAGAGCTGCGCCAGGGAGCAGCCCAGGTCCGCCGCGATGGGCTTCAGCTCGTCCACCATCTTGACGCGATTGGTGAACTCCTCGCCCTTGGCGAAGCTCTCGAACATCGGGGTGGTAAATCGCGAGCTGTCCGGCTTGCCGGCGCTGTACTTGCCACTCAGGGTGCCGAACGCCAACGGCGACCACGTGGTGAGTCCGAGCTTGTACTTCTTGTACAGGTGCGAAGGCCGTGGAAACAATCTTGCAGTGCAGATTCACCTATGAGTACGGCTTCAAACAGCGACAGTGTAGGAATTAGCCCTCTATGGATACCATCAGTTCTCCGAAACGAACTCGTTTCGTTTTCCCTTTTTGCGTTCCCGCTTGTGCTTCGATACCCAACGTTTGTGAACGTTCATGTATTCTTCGAGCAGCCGATTTAAGTAGGGATACTTTTCCGGGTACATTTCCACTCTGATATCACCGATGGTAAGGTGGTGTTTGTCCCATGTTTTAAACATCTTCCCTCTAAATTTCTCGTCATCGAGCATTATCTTCAGCGTGTTTTCATCAAAGTCGAGGCCCTTGACCTTGTCTTTATCAACGTTGTTTATCCGGAGGTACTTGAGGAATTTCGAAAAGATCCCTTGACCACCTCTCTCTTCATCTTCGCTGTTGGTGTTTTCAATTTTATCATCGTGTCTTTGGAGGAAATGGCTACCAGTGCTGACTCCTTCATCCAACCGAATCAGATTTGGAGACTTCATCAACTTGGTTTAATCGTTGCCGACGCAGCGTCGCAGGTTACGAAGAGGGTGGCCGTCGCCACGAGAAGAACGTAATATAGACGCATGGCGGTTAAGGAAGCCGAGAGGACTTCTCAGGCCTTGAGTGCTGGAAGGTAACTTGCAATGTAGTCTCCGATAATTTGTACCGGTATGGTTGGTGGACCCTTTGCGGCCTGATCGAGAACTACAGATCCCGAAGACTTTCACGAGGATTCCCCACGATTAAGAAAACATCCAGCAAAACTGCGCGAAGTAGGATTTTGGCTCTAAGAAATTCTTAGTAAGAATCGTTTGCATGTCATCCGTCACGCGATCACGAGTCGGAATCATAATCGCGTGAAATGAATCTCCACGATGCTCAAAACTATTAGTTGTGGTGACGGACGTCACTGGCCTCGTGATAATAGCCCACTAAGCATAATTGGATTGACTCGTTTTTCTAAAAAGAACGATTCAATCTATGTTCTCGATGGTGCTGGATGAAAAGTTTTCATTGGAACGAAATAATACATGTACATCTACAGACCCTACGATTGGCATCCAAGCTACGCCATCATTGATGCCATGCCGCTCGATCTGTCGATAGGGTGAACTATGCACATGTTCATGTAGTGCGTTCATAGGGATGCTGTAGATTGTAGCGGATTCATGTCATCCGCACCCACATAATCCCAAAGGAAAATACCCAATTCTCGGTCATGCGGTATTATAGTACGAGATATCTCGGCTTTCCACAGATACTCGGTCACTTGTGGAGATGCTGCCGTATCGAAGTTAAGCTTCGTTGTGGGCAAGTGGGCAAGCCGATAGGCTTAACGAGGAGTTCGTGAGGGTATACTTGGCCAACTGTTGCGCTGTTCAGGATGGCACTGCACGTGGACTTGAACGCTTTGCACGCGTTTTGTGTTTCGAACGCGTGCACAGCTATCGATTATTCCGAACGCTTCGGGTACTAGGTCGAGCTGCTGGACAGCAATGTTTGGCGTCATGAATAACTTGACATCGCCTGTTTCTTCGAGAATGGCCTTCGAGAATGACCTGGTTGGCCATATTGAGCTTGGCGTTGGTGCACACTCCTTTCAGCTTGCGCACACTGAAATGTTGATACTTCGACAAGCGCGTGGGCGTGTGGAGGGAATTGCGCTTATAGTATTGAATCAATACTGCCAAGATTTGATCTGCGCAGCTTGCCGACGCTTGTGGCGTTGTGCGATACAAGTAGTCTTCTGTTCCTATGCTTCTTCGGCGTAATAAAGGGTTAACACACATGTGCTTGTGCTTGAATGGGGTATCTAGTGCTGCAGCTTCCAGAAACACAACAGCAGTCTTCTGAGTCATCATCTTAAACAGGGGAGGAACAAACCTACAGTTAGCCCAGAACCGACAACGTCGTTCAAAGCATCCAACGCACGCACCTTCTCCCTGAACTGCAGTCACCAAGCACTGTTGGCAAGCTGCACCCGCCGTCTTGCATTGCGCTCAATTATGAGTCGTTGTTCTTGCTCGGCATCCATCTCAGCTTCCACGATCTCCACCGATGACAGTGCCTTCCTGTTCAGTCCCTCTCGCCACCAGCTCCTCCGTGTTGTTGCTCGTGAGCTGCAGTCCAGTTGCAGCAAGTCCAACAACAAGTACTGTACATGCATTAGTCATTCGCCTGGCCGCTTCCGTCCTCTCCGTTGCGCGCAGCACGATCTACAGCTACAACAACGATGTTGAAGCATGATTGTTCGGAACCTATCATAATGCATGTGTTTACGATGGGCTTGGTGTGTTCACATCAATACAAGCCAAATAGAAGCCTCCGATCTTCCCCCGCGAAAACCGTTTGGCCACTTTTTGCCCCCGCTGGCGCTGCACACGTGGAACTCAAAGCGTCATCGACGGACGTTCGTTCCTCCTGCCGCCCACGATGCAGCAGCCCAACTTCCCGCCGCGAGGCTACACAGGTCAAGCCCCGTCCCAGCAGCAGCAACAGCAGCAGGCGCCTCGCAGCGGTGGCGGATACGTGCCTCCCAACGCCGGTGCGTGGTAGCAATAACAGTTAAGAACTGTAACGCATCATGACATCTAACTGCTATCGTGTTATGTGGCAGCAGCATACGGGGGCAACATGCAGTTCAACCAGCAGCAGCAGCAACAGCCGATGTCTCAGCCCTCTGGTACATACATACATACACCCTAATTTATTACTTATCCGATCTTAATTTTAATCCTTTACTAACTCTTCTTGTTATTATTTTGCTGTTTGTGCAGGAGGAAACTTGCCTGGCCGAAGCTTCCCAGGAGTTCAGCAGCCTCAAGCTCCTCACTCAGGCTTCGGTGGCCGCTCTGGCTTCCCTGGTCAGGCTCAGCAGGTTGGACCACCGGCACCAGGCTCCCAAGGCTCCTTCAGACCTGGTCAGCAGGTTGGCCCTCCAGGTTCTTCAGGTCCGCTTTCATCCGGTGGAAACAGCGGAGTGCCGCAGGTGAATCGAGGTCCGCCCGGAGCGGCGCCAGGACGCAGTGCATTCCCTGGCCAAGGCCCATCACCTGTTGCTTCAGGACTGGGGTCTTTCCAGTCGGGTGGCCCACCAGGACCGCCGAGGCAGCAGTTTCAACAGGGACCCCCCGCTCCAGGACAGCAATTTGGCAATGTGCCACCTCCTCAGGGCGGCCGTCCGGGCCCCCCACCGCAGTTTGGCGGTCAGCAACAAGCCCCCCCACCCCCGCAGTTTAATGGACAACAGCAGGGGCCACCGCCTCCACAGGGAGGAGCAGCGCCATACCTTCAGCCGAACCGTAACGCTGGACCGTACCCCGGACCCCCTGCTCCTGGTGCCGCTGCACCGCCCTACGGTGCACCTGGAGCACCGGGAGCTTATGGCCAGCCACAGCAAGGAGGCTTTCCTCAACAACAGCAGCCACAGGCGCCAAAGCAGCGCATCGACCCGACTCAGATCCCACGACCTATTGTCTCGGCGGAGCGTGTGCAGTATGTTGCTCGCGGCCACACGGTGACCATGCCGCCGGCGGCGTCGAGCGACTATGTGTGCGTGGACGAAGGCTGCTGCAACCCGCGCTTCATTCGCCCAACGCTTAATCACGTCCCCACGACCAAAGATTTGCTCAAGCAATGCGGGTTGCCGCTGGCTGCGGTCATCTGCCCGCTTGCTGACTTGCAAGAGGACGAGCTGCCGATTCCACTGGTGGACTTTGGCCCTAGCGGTCCGCTGCGATGCACACGCTGTGCTGCTTACGTGAACTCTTTTACCAAGTTTATCCAGGGTGGTCGCAAGTTTGTATGCAATATTTGTCAGCTACACAACGAGACTCCACGCGATTACTACTGCAGCGTGGACCAATACGGCAAGCGCCGCGATATCCAGGAGCGTGCGGAGCTGTCGCGCGGCTCAGTGGAATATGTTGTGCCTGCAGCCTACACTATCCGTCCGCCGCAAGAGCCCATTCTGGTCTTTGTTCTCGACGTGTCGCTCTTTTCGTTCCAGACGGGTCTCGCTACTAGTGCACTGCAGACGATTCAGTATCTGCTCCCGTCGATGGCACAGAACAAGCGCAAGAAGGTGGGTATTGTGACTTTCGACACTGCCGTGCACTACTACCGTATGGACAACGGCTCATCTTCTATCTCGATGAGCATCTGCCCCGATATTGATGATCCAGTGGCGCCGCTGCCTCCCAGTAGCTGGCTTGTATCCATGGACGACCCGGCCGCAGCTGATAAGATCACGGAGCTATCTGAGGTCATCACACGGTCGTTTGAAAACACTACAAAGAATCAGGCGGTCTCGGGCTCCGCTCTCTGGAGTGTAGCTGACGCACTGTCCGTATCAGGAGGGCGAGTAGTGCTGCTTCATGCTGGTGCTCCTCGTGTGGGAATTGGCAGAGTGAAACGTGAAGAAGTGAGCGGTGCTTACGGCACCACGAAGGAGGTGGACCTGTATACCCCTGAGGAAAACAATGCGTACGAGGTACTAGCTCGCAAGTGCGCTGAGAACCATATTTCTCTCGATGTGTTCTCGGTTGCCAACACGTTCGCGTCGCTTGCTGATGTCGGTCGCGTGTGTGAAATGACTGGTGGTCGTGTTCAGTACATGCCTCAGTTTGAAAAGGAGCAATCAAGCAATCGTCATCATCTTACCAGTATGCTTCAGCGACTTGTGGATCGCGACTGCGGATACGAGGCTGTGCTCAAGGTGCGCTGCAGCGCTGGACTCCGTGTGGAGCACTCCTACGGTAACTTTTTCAATGCGCGTGGTAACGCCTTTACGTCAGATGAAATGGAGTTTGCTGTGATCGACCAAGACCGTTCGATGTGCGTAACTTTCGCGTACGACGAACCGCTGGCTGAGGGTACAGACGCATACATCCAGGTGGCTCTGTTGTATACGCGCAGTGATGGCTTGCGCTGTGTGCGTGTGCACAATCTCGCATTGCAGGTGGAACCGTTGCTGTCAAATGTTTTCCGCTTCGCCGACCTGGACGCAACCTGCTCTGTGTGGCAGCGCTCAGCAGCACGTCAGTTCGTGGACAAGCAGCTCATGCGTGCGACGCCTATGGCGGTTAAGGAGTCATTGGTGGACCAGTGTGTGACCGTGTTGTTCAACTACCGCAAGTACTGTGCTTCATCTTCATCCTCTGGGCAACTCATCTTGCCTGAATCTCTCAAGTTGCTGCCTCTATACACCTTGGCAACTCTCAAGAGTCGTGCATTGAGAGGAAACCTTGTGGGTAACCCTCCGCGTGGATTTATCGATGTGCGTGCGGATGAGCGGGTGATGATGATGGGACTGCTTAACAGTCTTCCTGTGGAGTTTTGCGTTTCGGCGGTCTACCCAAAACTATACAGCGTGCATGACCTGGCGGACGATTGCTGCACATTGGACGAGGATGGCAAGTTTATCCTCCCTCCGCAGCTTCCGCCTACGGCAGAAAAACTGGATGAAGAAGGTATTTTCCTGTTGCACTCAGCAATGTGCTGCTACATTTACATTGGTCCGAAGGCTTCTCCCGATTTGTTGGCGGAACTGTTCGGTGTGGATCATGCTGACACAGCCGAGCAGACTCTGAATCTGTTCGAGACGCTCGACAGCGATTCTCCTGAGGGTGATGGCGATAGCATGAGCGCTCGTGAGCGGCTGCGCTCGCTTGTGGAGTATTTGAACTCAACCATTCCAATATCTCAGCCCCTAGAGATCCTAAGCAAGAATGACTGGCGCGCCAACCGCTTCATGAGCACGCTTGTAGAGGACCGCACACGCAACGACGTATCGTACGTTGAGTTTTTGGTCCAGGTGCACAAGAAGATTCAGTACAAGTTCCACTAGACCTGAGCAGTAAAAGTGTGTGCTGGCTGATAAGGTAAGAGGGTGATGCGATGCGATGCGATGGAAGCGTGACATCAAGAAGAAGACGACAAGAGTTCATGCGAGTTTGTCTTTCTTGCTCGTCATCAATACAGTGCGTTTTTGTCAGCATTATTAACTCGCTTTGTTCATCTGTTCAGCTATAGAAAACTAGCAAAGTGACGTTCGTCTTCGTGCAAACGGATCTGTACAGAACGACATCTCCCAGCTTCCGCGAAACGATTCCTTTGTCGCCGTGGACAGATATTGCGGTTTGTTAGGCTTCTTATATCCATGGTGTCCATCCTTCGTACATGACGCAGAGGTTGTCTGTTTTCGTAGCCTCGTCAATGAGCCACGACGCCTGTTGCTCCACTGTCAGCACTGAGGGGGCTTGAGCCATTTCCGTCACTGTGCCTGACAACTTCTCCTCGATGCGCTTGAGGACTTGCAAGCCGTACTGACTTTTTTCCTCAACACTGTAAGGAGTACCGACAGTCGTATCATGAGAGCTGCCCCCGCTGTCACTACTGGCAGACAATACAACACTGTTCCCGGACTCTAAGGCGACGGAAACAGCGGAATCGTCTGCATGTATATGCTGCTCTTCCTCGTCCTCTACTGGCGAGACGTCTTCGCCCGCTCTGAGATTCTCGTCTTCCGTGCTTGAAAACCGATCAGCCATTTCAGTTGCTTCGAAAAACAGCTTCACACATCCGCGCACGAGATCACGACCCACCACTAGGAGAGATGCCACAGTTTCGTCAAACAGATCTACTGTAGTTGCCCCGTCTTCGGACACAGGCTGTGGTTCACTCGTGAATACACGAAGTGCCTCAATCAGATTGAGAAGCAGCTCAAGTAGCAAATAAGCGTCCGAGTCGGCACGAGCCTTGTCTTGGCTATCAAGTCGCAGCAGTTGGTCAGCTTGAGCATCAAATGCAACCAGTGCTTGATCAATTTGAGCAATCGCTTCTCGAAGGTCAGCACAAACTTCTCCATGTCGCTCAAGAACACCTTCCAGCAGCTGTAGGTGATTCACTGACCGAATACTACGTAGTAGAATCTTTACAAGTCGATCATTCTCCATAAAGGAGTACCCAGCCGTGGACCTGGGAGATGAACGCCCCGACGACAGCGAATCGCGTTGCTCCGTCTGCAGTTGTCGTTTAGGCACACTCTCTGATCGTGCAGTTGCAGCAGAGGCTGGCATTTGCCTCGATGGCGTCTTAAACTTGTCAAAGCCCTTGAGTAAGTAGCGCATCTCCTTCACTTGCTTACTCAGCATGCGTGCGATCTCCACCACTGCGTCTTTGTTTTGGCCACAAAGTTTACGAAACTCTGCTTCAGCCTCGTGTTTACTTGAAGCGATGGCGTCGTGCATTGCCTGTTTGCGCCCCAGTTCGACTTGAAGAGCGCGTACACGGGTATCCGCCTCACCGACCGCTTCGCTGCACGATCGTAGCTTCACAATAACTTCCGACGCTTCTTGGAGAATGATTTTCCCAACAGAATTTACTTCGAGCTCCATGTGCCCTGCTTCCAGTAGAAGTTCACCGGACGACGTCTCGATGACACTAATACCCTGAACAAGATCTGCCAGAGCTCGCCCAAAGTCGAAGAGTGCGGCCGCCTTGCCGTAACACCTTTGGATGCAGTCGTGTAAGCTCTCGTTAGTTGATTGCCGGTCGGTGCGGGGAGCAGCACTCATGTTTGAGGCAAGATAATCCATTTGTTGTGCCAATTCTAACACGCTCGCTTCAACAGCAATTTGATCCGTGAGCAAGGCATTGAGATGGGGCACTTGTGATGACAGGAATGTGAGTAGCTGGACTCGACTAAGGCTTGGTACTTGAGCCAAATCTGTTGACTCCGTAGGCTCCATCGCTAGCCACGTAGCATATCGAAGCCGTCTCTCATGCCGCGTCCGAAGAGAAGAAATTCTTTGACCCCAAGAATCTGACTGGTTCACTCTCCACTGCTGAGCCCACCACTCTTCGCAAACTGTCGTCAATTCTGCAACTGATTTGTTGACAGCACTTGCTTGTGCTTCCGACGTATCATTCACCAACGTAGACGGCAATATTTCCGGGATCTGAGAGCAGAAAAAAGCGAGCCATCGTGAATGGAGTGATATCTGTTCCACGTTGTCTGCGGCAGCATCCAGGCCTTGAGCGAGTGCGAAGAAGTCAAACTTCCACTCGATTGATATGATACTGGAAAACAGGTATCGGAGTAGCTTTACCAAGCAGTTGGAAACAAAATCATCCAAATGATTGGACCAAACTGCGCGTGCTTCTTCCTCTATACTGTGCTTCGATTGAGCCGCTTCTCTCACAGAATACAGCTTGATGAAGTCGAGTACTAATCCAATCCAATTGGAACTAGACGAACTCCTTATACGTTCAGCCTCTTCATCTGTCACAACCGAATCCTGCTGCAATGAGTCGATCAAAGCTGAAGTTTTTTGTATGATCACCAAGGCAGCTGCGAAGACATTTTGGACAGCAGGGTGCTCTCGAAGCAACATTTGCATCGAAGAATTCTTCTCATTTGCTGCAGACGCAGACGGCATCAGTATCGCGTTCATGATGTCTTGCGTTCCATCTGACGTAGCCTTGATAACTCCCAACAGTTGTTGACACGCACTTGCATCCCATTGTCTACCGTGAAGGTTGGAAATGAACTCTTCCTGAAGCACAATGGCAAATGATCCCACTGCTTGAAGAGCGTCTATAAACCCACACAAATTTCCCCCAGCACCTTGATTGCTTTCTCTTGAATTTGTATCGTGGATGACCCCCAGAAGGTCATTCGCTCGAAGCCTCTTCATCGAGCCTTTTGGTGTCGATACTAGCTCCAGCAAGGTGGCACATGCATGTGACACAGCTACGACCTGTTGAAATTCCAAGGGGGTGGTCAGTATTGGAGTAAAGGCGCCAACCATACCTGTACGGGTGCTCGAGGAGCAGCCTTCCTTGCTTAGTTTTCCCATTATTACTTCAATAATCCAAGACGCCCCCGTAAGTTTCATAAGACGCTGGCCTTGAGCATTTGACAATTTCATTGCAGAAAGCGCATTCCACACGTCCTGGAGCAACTGATCCACTTGCGAGAAAAATAAAGAGTCCTCTTTCACTTCAGCACTGAAGCTGGGGTATCTGAGGTCAGAGCTGCAGTCCAATTGTAAGTCATTGAGACGATGCAGAATTGAACTGGAGTCATCGATGCTCTCGTTAGAAGGCACAGCTGGTGGATTCGTCACAGTAGCAACAGCTTCCGCCCTCGGTCCATCCTCTAGTCCACGTAAGCACTCGGTACAGCGATTGTACCACGCAAAATATACATCTTTGTCTGAAGTTTTGAGCTCTGAATCCAGGTATGCATCCAACTCCTTTCGCCAGTGGCTGTAAGAAGCAAGACAAGGGATCAGATAAGTTGCGATCTTTTCAATTTCAAAGCGCAGGCGTATCATATCCGTATCAAGGGATCGGCACTTGGACTCCAACGCGGTTAATACTTCCTTTTGCTGGCCACCATACCGCGATTGCGCCAATACATTGCAAAGTGTAGCATACGCCTCCTGGAAGGAAGCTGAATCAACCCCCCTTGTCACGGCGTTCAATTGGGCCTCAGGATCAGTCGCAGCGAAACTGATGCTTTTCTGCCTCCACACTTCAATTTGTTGATGTCTTGCTAAGCATTCGTTCGCGAAAGACATGATCTTCGCAGTTATCTCCTTGATCTGAGCTGTAGCAGCCTCCATACGAACATATTCGGCTTTTTGAGCACTTCGATACGTGGCCAACTCTGCCTCAATTTTGGAAGTCTCTTTTAGTAAAACTTGTTCTTCTTTCTCAAGAGAATGCCGTCGCTTGCGTTGTTGAAGCAAGGCCACAAAAGACACTTTAGCTTCCTTGAGAGCAAGGGTAATTACGTCAGCAAACTGCTCATACTGGCGTCCGAAGGAGATAGTGTCTTGTCGTCGCTCTTCTGCCCGCGACAGGAACAAGGAGAGGTTCACATTCACTTCCAGTCGGGCCTTTAAATCTCCTGACCTTCCTTGTCGTTTATCCTCGGAGATCCAATCGACCAGTGGGCTATATACAAACGCCTCGAACAGTGTCAGTAACGCTTCGCGAACATCATCAGAGCGGACAACGCGTAAAGTTGTTTCAAAAGCTACACGAAATTTCCCCTCCACTCCTGTAAACCCAAGCGCGTCTTGCAGCATGGGCGTCAGTCGGAATGGCACCAGTTCTGGCACCTTGAGCCTGCGTCCTTTGTCAAAGCATACATTGTGATCAATGTGGACGATATCTCCACTGTTGACGCAAAGCAAAATGTTGTCAAGATGCCGGTCGCCTAATCCAACAATGTACCCTAAGACGGACATTACCGCGAGGGATTTGCTGAATCGCACACTTTTCGTCCAACTTTCTCGTAAATCTTCACTCCGGAGTAGAATCTCCTGCAGCAGCACATTGCGAGGACGGTGCGCTACAAGCTCCTGATATACCTGTTTTAACACGGCAATTGGCCACTGAGCGCGATGACTCGGCGATACATTCGTAATTCCATGTTGCTTCAGCTTCGCGTAAAACTGAGCCGTAGGTGGCGGTGGCTGCTGCTGAGCCGAAGATGCAGCAACTGGATCCTGAGAGACTCGCCCACTGACTACTTGGTGCTCGTTTCGGGATGCATGCACCTGAAAAAGCGGAATAACGTCTGGGACCATCTGGATTAGACCAGCATTTCTAGAGAGCGGTATGACACTGTAGTTTTGAGCCGACAAATCTCGAGCAGCAGCAGCATCATCAGCACGTAGAAAATCGTTGGTCACTCGTAAGTACTGCATGACGCGCTCATCCAAGCGTAAGTCTTCTCGGGCCTTCAGCAAATACTTGTATGTTTTCCCGTCGGATCCAACCAATTCCAAAGACTTCGGCTTGGTTTTCGTTCGCAGTACGGCTACAGCTGAATTAACGCGATGAATTGTGATACGGTCGCTCTGTCCAGAAAAGACCCCAGGCATGTTGGTTAGTACCAGTTCACGGGAAGTCGAAGCCAATGCTGGCGATATTTCATGAAGAGGTAGATGATCTCGACGTCCTGTGGCATTCATCAGAGCCTTCAATACTTCAGCAAAAGGCTGCCAGAGCTCTTGCGGAGTCTTAATGCCTGATGCTAGTCCCGCCCGTAGTTCTGAAGCGCAACAATCGCGAAAGCTTTCCATCGCTTTTTCAATCAACCCTCCGTATTCTTTCAGAAAATTGCGCTCGTGAGGTGACACAGCGTGTTGGTCACGGACGCTACCGCAAGTTTCCTTCCACAACCTTTCGATCGAAACCAGGATTGGCTTCATAATTGCCACCAGTTTTCGCTGCGCTAGTTCACCCTTTTCTTTAGCAGACAATGATGCATTTTTCTCCACTCGAGTAGCTTCTTTCTCCAGTGTACTAGTCCGCCGAGAGACATCCGCCGCTAGTTTCATCAGCGTGCTGATCCAAGCTTCATCCCACAATATAGAAATCCGACGGAGTTCTGAAATAAGCAACCGCACTCCTTCAACTTGCCCAGATGACACATTCTGCAGCTCGTGTAGGACAGCAGCAAAAGTGTTGTTCGCTGCACCTCGCTCCTTTTGGACGCTTGAAAGTGTCAGTTGAGGCTCCATGGAATCCATGACAGTTGGATACACGATCGCGTGGGGCAAATGGTGTGCCAAGCGCTTAAGGATTAAACAAACCCTAGACGAAACGGCCGCAACCGGATGATGTACTCGAGCAAATAATTGAGGAACAACGTAAGACCACGGAGTCACTGGTCCGTTGGAAAACACGTCTTCAAGCCCTGACACCACGTCTCTTTCGGCTCCAAATGTCGTCAGAAGGCCAAGCAAACGAAGCGCGACCATTGTAATTTCCTGCTTCGGAACGTTGGAGTCTGAATCGCTGAGAAGCACCGTCAAGTATTTCCCGTAGCCACGAGCAGACATCGAGTGAAACCGGAGAATCTTGGAATGGCAAGCCCGTTGTAGCTGGATTAGGCGCCTCATTGCATCATTATTGTGATCTCGTGGTGCTCGATCAGCACAAAGCTGGTGAAAGACGTCTAGTCGTTGGCTGATGAGTTCACCATTCTCCAAGAAATGACAAAAGGCGCGAATGATAGGATCACGGTCCGGTTCGGTGATACCAATCTCGTCCAAAAGACTGTTCATCTCCGCTTCGTCCGACGGTTCTAAGTGAATATACCCATTCTGTTCCGTAATCTGTGCCATTTTCCGTTTCCCCCGATCGTAGCACCAATGGCTATACCGAACCCAGGCCCTTGCAGATTTTGGCGATACTGTAATTGCAGCTAGAAGGCATTTGTGAACCGCTGCATCTTGCAACTCAGACGAAAAGTTAATATCACTTTGGTCACTCAGCTCTTGATTGTCAAGGCCTGTAACATTCGCTAGCGGGCCCTGGAGGAAGCGGGACGTAGCCGGTGACAACAGTTCTGTGCTATCAGCCTTAGCAAATGCCGTGGCGAGATGCAAAAAAGATCGAGCTGAAGCACTTCCCTGTCTGTTAAAACTTTGGTTCAATCCAATCGATCTCAAGCTAGTTTCACACTGTGTCTCGAGAAGATGACGACCTTCATCCTCCATCCCAATAGTCTCCAATAACTTCGCCTTTTCGTAGCTGACAGCCATAGAAGACGTATGGCTTACCCTCTTGACAGCCGCAGCTTCTCGCAAAATATTTCGAGCAAAAGAAAAATTGTGCTGTTTCCGTGCCAATCTGGCAACACACATCAGGTGCAGGCAATCTGAGTCGGCACTTGCACCTGGTCTATCACGGCTTGAGCAGCCCAAACTCGGTGTGCAGAATGGCTGGCTCCAAATAACAGAGTCGTACATCTCAGCATTAAGCCTGAAGCCTTCCGCGAGTGACTCGGTCTGCTGCATTCCAACTGGTCGTGACTTCTCCGAAAACCCAAACATCCGAAGAAGGGTTTCTTCAGCTTTCTTGCCAATGCTTTCACCTGCGTAGCCGTTCCATTGAGATGGCTGCAACGCCAACGGTATCAAATCATTTTGAAGCTGGCCAGCAACATTGTCAAATTGCGAACTAAAATTTGTTGAGCCAGCGCCTGGGCCACTTAGAACGCTCCACACACGGAGCGCCTGTGTTGCTCGTTTTTTCGGATCAATCTTGGATTCTCCTTCACTAACGGGGTATTCCGTTAACTCATTCATTTCAGCCTCCAGACTGCTTATCGCCCCAATCTCGTCGCTCCACGTATCACTGCAGTCAAAAATCGCTTGAATTCCCTCAATGGGGTGGTCGTAATCCACCAGGGACCGAACCATGTCTATGAACTGGGTAGCAAACACTCGGAGCTTGGTCCACTCACCTAGAGATGCGTAGCACTTTGCGCATTGCTTAAAGCATCCCAGCAGTGCTGTGGACGAGATGCGAAGATATCTCATTGGAGATTCAAATATCTCTGCAGCACTGATGTCTCGTGAGGAACAAGGTTTGTCTTGTGCTAGTACCGGTTGCAGTACAGACTCGTACTCTGCAGCTGCATCTTCATATCGCATTTCAGCTTCATAACGCATTGCATTCAACCACCGGAAAAGAGGCATTTTGCGTTGTTCTTCCTCAATCCCCATAACCCCCTTATTCAATTGGTACCAGTTGCTTAGTGCAGAAGATATAGAGTCACCCCATCTTTGAAATCCAATAATTGAATCTCCATCTTTTGCATCAACATGGCAACGGCATAGTGAGAACAACGTAACGTCCGTATCCTTCTCTACTTGCCGCAGCTCGTTGCAAACTTTTTCAGATACCCCACGCGATGCAAAAGATGCCATCGCTCTGCTAAGTTTACTGTAGCAGGTTGTCATCATAGCGTGACTATGGTATCGGCATAGTTCGTAGGAGGACCCATTTTTTGACATCTCCACGAGAAAAGGTCGTATCCGGGTAAGCCAATCGTCACACACCACCTTGTTCGTACGGAAGAAGAGCGCCGATTTATACTCTTCACTCTCCGGGTTGCTTTGATCTACATCGGTTGCGCAAATAGCACGAGTCATGCGCATCTCCAACGCGCTCACAAACTCAAGCATCAACCAATTTGATAGCAGATGCGCGTAGGAATTCCATCCAGCCACATTTTGCGTCCGATCCGAATACTCCTGTGACAGGCGTTCAATGCTGGCAAAGCTTTGAGCTGGTCCTCCGAAATGGGTACGAAGTCTGTTCTGGACACACCATCCTGCCGCTTGGCGCATGGCACCCAGGAGCACGTCAGCATTGCTGAAGGCTGTGTCTAGTGCAATTCGGTCAACAATTCTTCGACAGACTCGATTCCACTCGCCTTCGTTGCATTCATGGGTCTGGAACAAGCTCATAATATTTTCAAAATCTGCCGCAACGAAAGAAGGGTGTAGATCCTGCGATACGTGGCGAGGAGTATGCACTTCATCTTGACATACAAGTGCCCATCGAGCCATATCACTCAAAGCGTCTGTCACGACCTTGTCTCGTACACCGCGACTAGGATCCAATGCGAGATCAAGCGAGATTCCAAACATACCACAAGCAAATTCACGAACTTCAGCACAAGAAGTAAGCGTTTTCAATACTTGAATGCACTTCTCTCGAACTTTCACACTGGAACAATGTGCGACTATGTTCAAAGCCTTCAAAAATCTCCGGCAAACTTCCTGCGGTACAACTGGGACGAGTTCCGTCTGAGATAATACAGTATCTATCACCTTCAGCACTTCAACAGTGAGTCGATGGTCCCGAACTATCACCTTCCCCCTTGGCAGCATGTTCACCGCGCATTCCAACATTCGAAGCGATACTCCATTCACAATCTCCGCAGCGTCACTTTGATCAACAATCCACTCAGATACAGCGCCAATAAATGCGCACGCCATCTTAAGCACGAGGCACATTTGCCGAGGTGACAGTTTATGCTGACGATGTCGGTGATTCTGCTTCTCCAGCTTCGCTGTAACCGATTCAAGAATCGCGATAATATGTGCTTCATCGTCACCACGTGTAAATCTCAATCTTTCCGGGTTCCGGGAGGCCAGGATAAAGCATGTAGCTGCAAACACGAAATAACTGGTCCCCTTCTCGCCGTGTCGGCCATTTATACGCTGAAGAGCTCGCGCTCCAAGTGCCTAGTCACAAAACAAAACAGCAAAGCGCCATCAGCAGCGAATCGTAAGGAAGTACGCTAAGCCAACGGACAAACCTTGAGAGCGCCAATCCCTCCCAATCGCACCAACTGCAGGCACAGTTGGGTAATATATGTAACCCCACTAGAAAATTTAAACTGAAACAAGCATTCCATGACCTTCACACGCTTCGATTGGCCGCCTTTCTTGATAATCCTGGAAGGTATTTCATCTTCTAGTGCACCTATAGCCGCAGCCTGCACAAGGAGTGGGTCCTCGATACTGGAAAAATTTGCACTTGCTAGCTTGCAAGCATTTTCCATGACTGTTGTTAATTTGTCGACCTCACTGTTGTGAATTCGAGATTGCACAGCACAGTGATATAGTAGAAACCTCATTGCTGCAACCGAGAGAGGAGGAAAGTTGCTGTGTCTCGAGTTAGACATCGACACCAGGTATTCTGAACAGTTCGCCACGCAGAAAAGGCTGTGCATACGTAACACAGCATAAGAAGATGAGATGTTAAGCAGGTACAGCCCCGACAGAATGACCGGCTTACGAATATTCCGGCTGAGGACAGGATGCAACACGATGAAGCACTCTCACAAAAGGGTTTTCGACCCCTTCATCCGCAGGCAAAGCTGCATAAAGCGACAATACAATTAATACAACAACAAAAATGCGTGCGTATCGAACGATAAACTCAAAAAAGTCAAATTGCACCTACCGAGGTCCGGAACGCATCTCGCGACCATCATAAAGCACGCCAACAGCGTGCTAAGACGATCGTCGTCGCCCTCTTGGTGGTCACTCCATGAATCACACAAGTTCACAATTTCCTTCATCGCCAACACGTCAACAAATCAATCACCTCAGGCCATCGCCACTCATCATCGTGCAAAACAAAAACACTTACATCTGCGAACGAATTCAGCAGCTGGAGGCTGAACACACTGTTATCCGCCCACAATCGACCGAAACGCTGCAAAAGCGTGAGGATCTCCTCCCTTCCATCCACACAAGAAATATAGCAATAGAAAACACCCGTCAGTTCACGATTTTCACCTTCCTTTTACCACTAAATAAACAACAACAACAACAGCAGCAGCAGCAAACCACCCACCTTAGTAGACTGTGCGGTCCCGTGCTCATCATCCATCCAATGAAAACGTCCGCAATATCCACAAAGTGCGCCTGTAGTTTCTTGAGCACGAGCGTCTGCCACTGGTCTGTCTGCAGCATCAACAGCGCTTGTAGACACTTGACGAGCTGGTCCACAAGAGCCGCGTCGCCTGTATGGTCCAGCAGCGTCCTCCACATCTGCAAGACTCGGGCCAGCACCCGGTCGAATTCCTTCATCTCCTCCGACGTCTCGTTCCACTTGGCATGACCATCATTCTCTCCTTCTTCTCCTCCTATCGGCACCGTCTGCTCCACCTGCAGCAGCAGCGCGTAGCTCCACTGCACGAGCCACGGCTCGTTGCCCAGCTGCGTGTTCCTGGCGATCCAGTCCCCGAACCCCGTGGGGTTGTGGCCCGACAGCGTCTGCAGCATAGCCAGCACGCTGGTCTGCAGCTCCTGCCCGCCCTTCACGGGCGTCACCATGATCTCCGTCAGCAGAGGCAGATACGGCTCGTAGGACAGCAGCAGAGTCGGCGTGGGGGCCAGCAAACGCAGGTATTCCTCCAGCTGCTGCGCTGCCTTGACGCGCTGCTTGACGGACACGACGTCGACCGAGAGGAGCGACTGCAGCGCCGCCAGCGGGTTGAATGGCGCGTCACTTGCGGCTGCTGCGGCGTCTTGGACGTCGTTAGGCGTCAGTGCTCGCATCTGTGTTAATATGTTCTCGTCTGTCTGTCAGTCGGTCTGGTAGATAGATGCGTCAAGGCTTCTCGTTCATCGTCCGGGGAGTGGCGCGGGGGTTGGGTTGGTCTCCTTCAGTCCCTTGATCCTCTCGTCTTCTTGTCTCTAAGTCACTTTTTGCTCCAGATGAAAAACAAAACTCAAATACTTAAGGACTGTACCTCGTCAAACTAATCCATACAAAAAACAAGATAAAGAGTGAATGTCAAAATCGATGTATTACAGTAGTGCGTTGGATGTACTCGTCAAACATCCTGCATCCTGCTCAGAATTCCGTCCTGACAATCTCACGGTAGCGCTCAGTGATCCAGGATCCCGACGTTTCGTCGTCCATGGTCTCTACTTTTTTTGCGAGTCCTTGTTGCGCGATGCCGTGCAGAATCAACAGTGACTCGAACTGAGCAAACCGCGCTGCATTGTCCATAGCTCTTTCGGTAAAGCCTTCCTTCCGGTTCTCGTACAGCCATCGAAGGACTCGCAGGTGACCGCCATGAGCGGCGTTGTCCATTGCCAGCGTCGTGCACCCCTCCGGACGATTCCGGTGCAACCATTTCACAACTTTCATCTCTCCATAGGCAGCTGCACCGTCCAATCCGGCAGCCGTACACCCTTCTGCCCGATTCTCGTGCAACCATCTCACGATCTCAAGGTGGCCAGTAGCCGCATTGTCCATCGCTACCGTTGTGCAACCTTCACTTCTGTGTTCGTGTAACCACTTCACAACGTCCAAGTGTCCACCTCTTGCAGCAGCATCCATCGCGTCGGAGGTGCATCCTTCCATCCTATTATGATGTAGCCACTTTACCATTTCCACGTGACCATTTTGAGCAGCAAGGTCCATTGCAGCCGTCGTACATCCTTCCGCGCAGTTAGCATGAAGCCAGTGAACAACATCCGAATGTCCGTGAGCGGCTGCGCCGTCCATCGCTGTTGTGGTGCACCCCAGCTTGGTTGGCTCATCGGGTAGTTCTTGTGAGCTCAACCAGCGCGGTTCGCCACGAACGACATAGTCCGGAATTTTTTGAGTGCGCCGACGCTTGTGGTCACGTGCAGCTTCCCGCTCTCTTCCCACTTGAAGCAAATATTGCACGATCTCCAAGTGGCCGTTTGCTGCCGCTACATCAACTGCGCTGCAATAGATCTGCTCGCTATCATCGTATCCATTGCCACCTTTGCTGTATCCGAATTCATCGTCGAGGTGTCCACAGACACCGAAGAGGTTAATTCTCGGATCAGCATGATATTCGGCGTAGAGCCACTTCACAACATCAAGGAAACCTTTTTGCGCAGCAAGCACCATCGTTTCCCCAGAAACTCTTGCAGCGTTGCTGTTTCCCCCAAGTCTTCTTGATATAGCATCGATCCTTTTCCTCAGCCTTTGATTTTCACTCCATTCTTCTTCGATGTCGATCGGCATGTTGATGCGGGCAAAAAGATATTTGGCAACATCCAAATGGCCATTGATGGCGGCGGCATGAATAGCCAGAGTCGCTTCCCCACCCAAGCAAGTGAGATACGTCCGCCGCGTTCTACCTTGCCAGCTAAACTTAAAGTTATACTCGTCTGGGCCAGTTTCAGTTCCAAGCTTCTCGTCATTCCAATCGCGATCAATAATTGACCGCACAACGTCCAGTTGGCCTGCTTCAGCTGCCTTCCCGCATCCCACGACGTGTAATTGCCTTGGTCTTGGAACCACTGCAGCGCCTCCACATGTCCATTTGCGGCAGCGCCAAAAGGTGCTTTAGGTCCTTCTGGTGCCATCCCCACTCTATCCATCACCCAGTGTGCGAGCTCCATGTTCCCCGTGATGAAAGCCGCATCTATCGTACTGTAGTCGTTCCTGTCCTCATGGCCGTCTGTGTCGTACATCCACCTCACGACGTCTGTGTGTCCCGCCAAAGCCGCGCGTGCAGCGTCGAGGTCTCCCCAATGAACCCAGCGGCCGCTCTCCCAGTTTTCCTTCTCCTCGTCCCATTCTCCATCTTCTTCCTGCTCTTCTTCGTCGTTGTGGATCGTCGTGCCATTTGCACGGAAGTACCGAAGGATCTCCAGAGCCCCCGCTGCTGTCGCCTCATACACCACCTTCCGTCGCACTCCGTAGTCAGGGAAATGCTCAAACATCCATTGGACAATCCCCACATTGTCGATCTTGATTGCAGCCAATAGACACAGTGTAAACTGCAGCTTACCGTACAGTCGATACGTCCGCAGTAGTTTCCTTACGGACCACATACCCCGACCATGAGGCCCGAGGTCGATGGTGCTGTTCCAGATGCGGTCAAGCAGCGTCACGGACCCGAATTTACAGGCTTTAGACAGTGGCAACTCGACCGACGAGTCTGCATACACCGACACAGCGTCAATCACGTGGTCGATGCCGTCAAACCCCAGCTTGGAGCGGAATACTAGCGCCACCGCCAGCAGCGATTGATTATAGTTTACTTCGTAATATAAATGTCTTTGTTTGATTGGCTGAATCTTCATTTCAATTCGTGTTATCTCAGTACTTCAGCATTCGCCAACATGGTCCGCAAGTGGAAGGCCAACAGCTACGTGCTGAGTGTTTGTCTCTTGGTGTCCGAGTATGTGCGGCATCAGCAGCAGGACGCCAAGCAGAGCAGCGCCGGCGAGGACTCGGTGGCGTCTCTGGTCGACGCGCCGCCCGCTCCGCCTCCTCCCCCAGCCATGAGCAGGACGTCGCTCAACGCCCTAGCGCGCTTCCTGTGTCTGGAGATCCAGTACCCCGTGACGATGACGAATCACAGGTTCACAACCCTCCAAAATTTATTGCGACGCTTGGAGATAAGTTTAGACAGTTCAAAAGACTTCGAGCAGCTGTCGTGGCAGCTCGTGAGTATCCTGACCAAGATCGAGAGCCCCGACGCCGTGTGGAACACCGTGGAGCAGATCTCCGAGTGTGTGGCGCCGCTGCAGAGCCCGCAAGAAGACGAGGACGAGGAGATGGACGTGGACTCGGCCAGATCCACACTCGTCCGCACGAGTCTGTTGGGCGTCTTCGTCCGCAGCTTCTTGTTGGCGGTGAACCGCCTGCTGTTCGACGGTCTGTCGAGGCTTTTTGACGATGTGCAACAGTATCTGGAGCAGTTTCGAGGAGACGTGGAGAGGGAGAAAAGGTTGGAGGTAGAGGAGGAGAAGGAGAAGGACAGCAACTTGGAGCTCTTGGGATCGCCTGCGTCGCAGCATTTGTGGAACGAGAGCAAAGTGGAGGACGACGAGCTGCTGTTGTCACCGATTAAATCGGGAAGTGCTACCCCGTCGCACAATATACGGCAAAGCAATTTGATGACACCTGCGACTACGAAACTTGACTCACAAGTTTTAGTAGAGAAGTTGTTGACGACGGATGCTGTGCGAGAAGTGAATGACCCGGCAGTTTGGTCGAATGACCAGCTGAATTACATTTTGAGCGACATGGTCCGCGAGATGGAGGGAGGACAGAGTAATCGGCAGCGTGCTTCGCAGCGAACAGAGGATCCGTCGACGGAAGACCAGCTACGCTTGCTTCGCAACAAGATGGACGGATCAAACCCCAACGTGATTTTTGTGAGGTACTTATCGTTTCTGCGTGATCGTGACTATCAGGGTGCACTCGACAGTTTGCACCAGTACCACGACGTGCTTTCTCCACAACAAGATCCTCGCTTGAGTGGCACTGGTGGCCGTGATGGTAATAGCTCCGCACCAGGGTCAGCAGGAGGAGCTGGGCTGCACTTCCGAGGAAGTGGCATCCAGTATGCAGCGCTGAATCTGGCAGGCTTGCAGATTATTTTCGACCACTACAATGCGGCACAAGAAAGCATCCAAGAGGCAATACGAGTTGCTCAGCATCACGGAGATCACATATGCGTGGCATTTGCGCTTGCGTGGCTGATTCGCATTAACCAGAAGGTCGGGGCGTCCAAAGACGATGTACTGCAGTTAGTCAGTAGCTGCTTGGATCGCGCCAAGGAGTTGCGTCTTCCTGCTTTGCAGGTGCTGGCGACCCTGACGGAGGTGGAGAGCGATTTGATGCGCGGCAGCACAACTCGACCTGAGGCGATTGGGTCAGCGTCACAGTTTGTCTCTCACATTTTTGCTGCCCATGCGCCTTCACCTCGACCGCTACACATTTGGGCGCGTCTTCACGAAACAATGCAATCGATCGTATCGATAGTGACGCCACCTGCTAGCGTATCCAACAACGCTACACGGGCAATGAATGCGTTACAAGCTCAAGTGGGCGCGGGAGCTGATTCTACCGACCGATCTGGCGGGACTGGTATGGATTGGATAAAGTCTACAGAGACAATCCTCGACACCGTTTGGAAGCTAAGTGGGAAGGCTACGCTGTCCACAGCGGCTGGGTGGAGGCTGTTTGGGCAGCGCTCATTGGAAGAAGTATTCAGCCGCATGCATCTATCGTGTTACGAAGACTCAGCTAGCACAGGAGAAGTTGCGCTAACAGTGAGCCAGATGGCAATATCCAACCTAGCACAGACGGAAAAGGGAGGAATCGTGTACGCGCGGGCACTAGGCTTTCTCGTCGACATTGTTGCAGGTGGAAGTGGCACTGAGGAGCGACGACACTTGCTC
This sequence comes from Phytophthora podocarpi, assembly GCA_001314375.1. Taxonomy (NCBI): domain Eukaryota; phylum Oomycota; class Peronosporomycetes; order Peronosporales; family Peronosporaceae; genus Phytophthora; species Phytophthora podocarpi. The sequence continues at coordinate 14,713 of LGSN01000139.1, read as the reverse complement.
AACGATATGATATACCAGAGAACTCTGCACCGTCTTTTCTTCTTATGGGCGCTTGCGAGGGGGGAATTCACACGAGCACAAGTCCATTTAAATGCGGTACTCGTGTTATCTCCTGAAGGAAAGGATTTCCCTGCTTATCTCGAGGCGCTCATGTTAAAGGCACACCTGTGGACTACGATGGGCGACTACACCCGAAGTCTTGAACTGCTTGGGAGTCTAGAAGCGACGTGCAGCGAGCATGGTTTTGCGTATCTGCATGCCCAGGTGCTGATTGCAACCAGCCGAACTCGTTTTCACGCTGCTGCACCGCATGCACCGTTTGCATCGCTGAATGCACTGCTAAAGAGCGTGGATATTTGCAGAGGCCACCATTATGATCTTCTGCTGGCGGAGGCTCACGTTGTTATGGCTGAAGTTTACATCGCAATGGGGAAGCTACAAGACTCGTACTCGCTGATCAACGACCAGATGCCTCTGGTGATGGAGCATGGCAGCGTTAGTCTACGTGGGGAGTGCTTACTTGTGCTAGCGAAGACTATGGTTGCAAGCATCAAGCGATCCAAGGAGGGTACAAACGGGCCCGTTCTCGCTGCAACCAAGGCCCTTGAAATGCTCACCGCCAGTGCCGAAATGTTTTCGCTGGTGCAAAATTTGCGGCGACTAAAGGAGGTCGGCTACGTGCAATCCTTAGTCTACAATCATGTGGCTCTCCAAGCAAAAAGCTGTGGCAGTGAACCTACTTCATTCTGCACAAGTCGAGAGCAAGCAGCTACAGCCTTCCTGAAGCGAAGCTCACAGCTAAAACGAGCGGCCTTCCTTACCGTCGAGTCATTTTTCAACCTGGAAACCCCTGAAAGTATCCGGCAAGTAATTTCCCATCGTTCAAGCGAGCTCTAGGCCATAAGATACGTCAGCGCTACGGGTACGGCGCATCAGATCTCCTCGTGAAGGAGCTTGTATGCCTGGCGCGCGTATTTAATCAGAGTGTTCTCCAACGAGGCCAAGTCGTCGTTAAGTTCTCCAACTTGCTTCATCTGCACATGTGGGTTCATCTCGTAGCGCTTTACTCCAAAGCACGAGGTTTCGTTGAACATTTTGTCGCCGTTGAAAGACTGAATTTTGGGGAGTGGATAGCCGTCTTCTCCTGCGAAGGTGGATAGCTCTTGTAGCATGTGCCAAACGTGCCGGTCATCGCCATAACCACTCAATTTGACGGTGTTGCGGTGCCAGAAGAGCATGTCCTTCCCATTCAAGTCGTACTGCACCATTGTCACCCCGCAGTAGCGCTGGCGGCTCTGGTTTACGATTCCGAGCGTTCCGGGCATGCGGCGATCGTTGTAGTAGAAGCTCTTCTCCCTCTGAAGCCACGCCAAGCGGAAGAGATCCTTGTCGCCCCAGACAAGCTTCAGCTTGCGGAACAAGTTTGGCGTGTGGGTCGCGTAGTACAACAACTGGTCAAGTATAGGCCTACTCATCGCACGGTTCACCAAGAGCTGACCGCTTTCCTGTTCCAGCATGTCCACGTAGTCGAGTCCTAACAGCTCCCATACCAAGCTCTGCGCATGGAGGTTAAAGATGGAGTTTCCTGGGTGCCAGAAATCGGGCCAAAACACAGCGCCATGGGTCTTCATCGCCGAAGAAGAGAACAGCGGTGTTGGGTCCCGCACAGCGAAGTTATCGGCGTCGAGCAGCAAGACGCTTGTGAACTGTGAGTAGTAGAGAGCGTGGACCTTCACGTTGAAGCCGTAAATGCGTTCATCAAACACCTGCCGCAAGTGAACGGGTCCCCAGTTCTCCATCAGCAGCATCAACACCGGGTTGTCTGGCGTGAGCTCATCATGACGAAACCAGAGCTCTACTGGAAGTGCACACCCAATGTCTCGCAGACGGCAAATACTCGCGAATGCACTTGGCAGCACGTTTTCATACACAGCCATGACGATTCCTTGCGTGTTGGATTGGCCAGGTGTCATCGGTGGGTCATGACGATACGCTGCAGCATGGAATCGAAAGGAGGAAAATGCTTTGGCCAACCCGCACGTGAACCGGGCGTCGTCTTTCAAGGATAGACTGGTTGTTTGCATCACGCGAAACACCTCTCCAGAGGTAGTGTTCAGTACCTCGCAGTACCCGGCGTCACCCGCTCGAATACGTTGCCAACACTCTCTCCGTGTCCCGAGGCCATCACCGTCGTCATCCGTCTCCACCCAGCCAAGACATTCGAACTCGCCTTTCTTCCATGCCTGACGCGGATATTCACTGCTCTCCATTTCCATGTCAAGATCCTCGTGAAGGCCTCCAAATCCCTGTTCAACTATCGACATAGCCGCATTGTCCTCCATCCCTGCCCATTTGACCCAAATGACGACTGCGGTACAGCAATACAGAACCAAGAAAACGACAGACACTTGAGCTACCCGTTCAAGCAGGCGCTTACTCGTCGGGGGCACCATCCAGACCGTTGCTGATCTTTTGAATCGATCGAGCTCAACATTCTTGGTATGGATGTGAAAGCTGTCAATTGTCCATCTAAGATAGTCACCTATCTATCTGGGAATCGATTTCCACGAAATGCTGGAGCTCTGGAGTGACCGTCCGTTGCAAGTTTAGCTTTGCCGACGCTTCCTGGTCGCAGCAGTCAAGTCGACGTCATGGCATCGACTTCTTTGCCTCGCAGTCCTCAACGGCACGGTGCTGTAGTGGATTCCGCCGAGGGACCTTCGGCACACGAACAATGTGGCCAAATGCGACGTGAGAGTGAGGAGTTGTGTTTCCTGAGGCAGCTCAAGCCGGCGCACGGTAAAGCTGTTGCGGCACTGAAAATGGCCACAGAGGCTTACGGCAAGAACTCGTTGCGACTCGTGCCCTTTTACCTGGTGCTGGTCGATATCTCGCTTCGAGAGAGGCAGCTCAAGCCTGCAGAGGAGGTTCTCTCCTTGGTCAATTGGCTTTTGGTCAAGGATCGCAAGGTTGGTGCAGACAACTCCTCGGGGGTCTTGTTGAGTGCTGGTGCTTCTCTGCCTGAAGTTCCCGAGGAGATGAAGAACCTGTTCGTGATCCGGATGAACAAGCTCTACAGTCTGCTGCATCTTGAGTATGGCGCCTACTCTGAAGGACTTCAGCGTGCAGCCCATGGAGCTTATCACTGCTCGCTGCTCTTCGGACCTGACCACCTGTACACCTCCGAGCTCTACTTCTGCCTCGGCTTGACCTTCCACCGTATGCAGCGTGCCGCTTTACGGCAGAAACAAGCACAGGCTCAACAAGAATTTCAACAGCAGCAACGTGATCTGCAGCAGCGAAACCAGCAGAATGACAGCGCGCTGGCCATGCTGGACAAGGTGGTCGATATCTGGTACCGCTTTCTGACAAATCCGCCAGAGGACACGGCGGCCTGGATGTTGGAACACCAGCGCCTACGCATCCAAGAGGCTAGCTCCATGCTGCAGCAGATCGTCAATATCCGCCAGAACTTACTGGGCACGAAACACGTAGCCACAGGCGAGGTACTGTACACGCTGGGACTGTTGTTTCTCTTTCTGGGGGACCACAGCCAGACGAAGTCTTTCGTGAAGCAGGCACTGGACATCTACGTCGACACACTTGTGAGTTTGCTCTATTACTCTGTTGTCACGCCTGCAAAATACGAGCTGACCATGTTAACACTGTGGTGTACAGGGACCTGATCATCCCTCGACTGTGGACGTGGTCGGCGTGCTGCACCAGTTGGACGAGGCCGGAGTGTAGATAGACACAGCGGCACCACTTCCACTTGCACAATCTAGGTTTCTTTCGTTGCTTCGGCCTCTTCTTTTTGCGCTTCTGCTTCCTTGTGCTTGTGATACGTGATAGTGCATACTTCACGTTCACTCGGCACGATGGACACGAACGGATCCGGACTCTCGAAATGCAGGTCGCCGTACTTCTCCTGGACAATAAATAACATGACCACACACCATTAGCGTCGCTGCTCACGCTTTTGTTAGGAACACAACTCCAACCATGCACAAACCTGATCCGCCGGACGTCCGCGCAGCCAAATCCTCCAAGCATGCAGCATCATGCGCGGAGCTTCGTCCTCCTGTGAACCGTAAGTGACGTCACCAGCAATCGGGAAGCCGTGGTGCGCAAGGTGAAGTCGCAGTTGGTGCCGACGACCATTTAGTGGACGCAACAACACCTTCGTAACGGGCTGGCCTTTGTACATTGCGTGGCCCAAGACAAAGGCAATTGTGGTTGACTGCTTCGCTACGGTGTTTGTCTCGGTACCCACCTGCATGCGGAAGATTCCGGTACTTCGGTGTGGCTCGATGATCGGCGCGTCAAAAATGTAGGCGACAGGCTCATTAGCTTCGTCGCTGTTATCACGATCAAGACACTCGTATTTGCGCTTGCGAGCGAGTCGGACCTTTTCCTGGCTGAGAAACGCACTGAACTCGCGCAGAAAGCGCTGCTTATCTGCCTTTGCATTCTCCGTGTACGCGTCCTTCTCCTCCTGCGTCAAGTCGTGCCACGTCATCTTCGTGAACGCTAGCTCTGCTGGAGTCAATTCACGAGCACCAGCTCCAGCGCCCACTTCACGTCTCTGACTCTCGCGCAGGAGCTGAGCCTGCTCCATCGTGAACAGATTCGGTCCATGGCGGGCTCCACGTGGGTATCCGGGCATTTTCTGGTGCGCCCGTGAACCGCGCTGCTGGTTCCTCAGTCTCTCCATCTCCTCCATGTCTTGAATCAACAATCCCAGCTTCGAGAACGTGCAGACCTTGGCAGCCACCCCAACGCTGTCCACACTATCCGCCGGGTTGAACGGCAGATGTCCACGCACCACCGCCAAATACTCCTTCTGAACCTGCTTCTCTCGGAAAAGCCGACAACCCGTCGCAGTAGCTCTGACCAGCAACACAAAGACAATAAAAACTCAATCAATTCTCTCAACACTCACCTACAACTCTCCAAACGCCCCACTCACTCTTTATTCGCACCGACAACCAGCACACCCGACGTCGCTATTACAGAATAAACCCGCAACAACGAACCCCATGAGTATCACCCACCCCACCACCTCGAGTCTCTTTGTCAGCCGCGCCCGTACCAAAGTCAAGTTGGTGAATCCACCGGAACTTCTCCACCTCTGGAAAGTCTCTCGCCAGCTGCAACAACCCACGACTCTCTCAGTGACTCTGCATCCTTCCTATCAATAGTCATTGCAATGAATTCATTGCAGCAGTTCATGACGCACCGCCTTCTCCAGCGTCACATCAAAGGCGCCGTCCATCCTCTCATCCGGTCCCTTGTTCAGCACCACAAAGTGCTCGTTTTTGGCCAGAACGCGCAGCTTCAGTTGCTGCAACGTCTTGGGACCTCCTCGCTCGTCATCTCCGCCGTCGTTTGCCTCGTTTTCAGCCGCTGGGAGCGTCTGGTTGCCGGGCAAATGGCTCTGATGCCGTCGGACCTTGGTCACCAAAGGTTTTTCTGAGCTTTCTGATCCTTCCGAGACGCGGTTGACGCTGCCAAAAGACGAGGAGAAAGCAGAGACGCTGCTGATGCTGGGAGAAGCGCTCATAACTCGCCACGAACGTAGCGGGAGGCGACAGAAGCGGGTCAAGCGGAGGGACATGCAACCCCTGCGCTCGTGGTGATTGAATGTGGGGTGAATATTGTGGGGCATGCATGATGTAGCTATGTACCAAATTATGGGTACCGATTTGCGGGGATGACAGCATAGAGGGCCATCGCTTGAAGGCCATCGATGAACACTTGTCCTCTTTTTATCAACAGCACGCCATTTACTGCTAACTTATTGTCGAGGCCACTTGCAGACGGATTTCGTACTTGATATTAATATGCAGAATCAGGCGTTTCCAAATTTGTTGACATTTTCGATCGCCGGTTATTCTGCTGAGGGTTCGTAGGAGCTTTAGAACAACCAGGAGCGCATTACTGTAGCGCCACCTTTGGACGTTCATGAACCTAACTGCGACATTGACCTACTCTCCGACGTTTACTTTTTGGGGAGATTTAGGCATTCCGAATATCTCTATTTTCGGGTTGAAACGGACTCGTTTGCCTTGCCGTTGCTTCACCGTTGGAGAAGATCCGGCTTTCTTGTACATGTTAAGGTAGTCGTTATGCAGCTTTGCGTAACGCGGGTGGACTCTATCCACCTTCAGCTTGTCCCGGATCACCCCCACCGTGTATTTCTTCTCGTCCCACTTCTGAAAAAGCTGGAGCTTGAACTGCTCGTCTTTCAGCGCTTTCTTCAAATCACTTCTGGCGAAGTCGCTTTTCTTCCAACCGAAGAGTCCCTTTAGGTTGATGGCTCGTTCTTCATCGTCGACACCAGTATCTTCGTCGTTCACTGCGATTGTCTTGTGACTTCGCAGGAACCGGTTGTCGTGCAGAATGGCATCACTATTGATAGTTTGAATTAGGGATGGGGTCTTTACTAGCTTCGCCTATGCGATATCTACTGACGCGAGATTGCAGAATACAAGTCGAGTGACCACGGCGACGAGCAGATAGTAGTCCAGGCGCATACTTGGTTCTGGGACAACACCAATCGATCAGAATACCTGGGAGGTTAAAACTTAAGTGTTGGAAGTCGAATTGCGAAGAGAGATGCCGAGGAGAAGCCAGCTCGATCAACAAAACTGTCAGATCGTGGGTGGTCCCATCACGAGATTGTGCTTCCAGCATGATCAACAATCTTAGGATTGACCACGAGGTAGTCACATGCGTTTACCCCTAGTACACGTAACTGTACATGTAGGCAATTACATGTACCAGTATCCTAGCGTTGCGAAGCTTGCGACTTGGCTTCCAGCGTATGTTTTAGATACTGGCAAGAGCTATTTGGCCTGCGGTGACATTTGACCTTTAGACTTCAACTAGAAAGTGTTTTCTGTGGTAATATTGCTACCGGTGTAAATACTGTAGATCATGACACAACCCTGTTACTACTTTAAAAAACTGCACTACCTGTATTATTAATACCGGTAACTTTTACTTCGTACTTTTTACTTTTGTGCATGATTGTAGTCAAGATGCGTCAACAAGTTGGTTTTGCCAGATGCGTAACAAGTAGATTTTGTCAGACTGAGATAGCAAGTACTGTACCATAAGAGTGCTGGCAATTAACTGTACAAAAACGGTGATGGTATCAGCACTACGGACTGTAGTACGGTGTTGCTGATCGATAACACTACGGCCTAAAAACCTTTTCTTTCTAATACCCTTTACATAAGATACTAAGCTCTAAGAAGATCTGATTATAATATGCATTTTGAAAGGGATTCTGGGGACGAATGTCATGACACTGCAAATCACCAAAATCATAGTTGGCGACAGCAACTCACCGCATTGTTACTCCAGAAGAACCCCTTCTATCTAGAAATATTGGGAGCAGAGCTAGACATATGTAGAGGTGCTTACCCCTGGATGAAAATATGTGTTCTACTGGAGCTGCCTGGTAGCATAGACATCAATTTGCCAAGGTATTTCTGACTGCCTTTCACCCCACCGCTAAACTTATACCTCTTTAATTCGTACAAAAATCAAGTCAACCGATAGTGTTGAAATAACGACTCCACAAAAACGAACGACTAAACATTTATACATTGTATAATGTAAGTATAAACAGTTTTTACGAGACTGGATCCGTAATAAAGTTGACTTAGTTTTAGTAAACCTTCATCTCCTTTTCATAGATCTTCTAATAAGCGTGGCGCTGTACCCTTCGTGATAGAGCATTGTCAAATATTCAATAATGACGTCCGTTCAACGTACGTACACTCAGGAAGGTTTTTTACGCATTTTTATCATAAAATGTTTATACACCCGTTGCCAGCACTGTCGTAAGGTACGCTGCTACGCAGCCGTTAATTCATGTGTGGCACTCCCCTCTCTCTTTTAAGCTTAAAAGTATAAATTAATGATTGCTTTGTTATCAGATTGTGTGTTTGATGACCTAATCGGGAGATGGGTATACATTAAAGACGAACCTCCCTTACTCAATATGGCTCGTGAGCACATTTGCTATCAAGTATAGTAAGTTGATCGTGTTAGGCCGGATTACGTACTGGCCACTCACTACATCGGTAGTATATATACTCAGGGGCTGGTGGAGGGCACTTTGGCAGTGTTTGGAGCTATGATATTTTAAGTTGAGGTTCAACTTGGCCGTTAGTGAAGGAAGGCCAAGTGAACGGTGGCGAAGGCGTGGGAGGCTGCAGTTCAAGCTGCGACGCAGCTCTCACCGTAGGACTAAGGTTGGTTGACTGCTGAGGCTGCAATCCTCGCAGCAACCTTGCATTTGTAGATGCTCAACGTCTGAGCAAGCAAATGTTCAATTTAATTCAGTCTTTATTTCCCATCGCCGATCCCAAGTGGCCATCTTGCAGTGCCAACTAACAGGGTGACTGAGCCCAAGTCACGCAGTCGAACAAGTGCAAGGATGCCCAAGCCAACGACGGACACGTCATAGGAGGTCGAGGTCTCGAAAAAGACCGACCGACCTATCCACTGGAACAGGCAGAACTTCCAGTACTACAAGAAGCTCATGGAGATCGCTGCACGCAAGAAAGACCAGGACTTGTACAAGATCATGAAGGGCGACAAGAAGTACAGCGCGAACTTCTCCGACCTGCTTGGAAGGGATTGCAGCTACACCTCCAAGAACTCACCTTCTGGTCAGTATGTACGGACATGGCCCTGCAGCTCATGGAGTTGGAGGACGGTTCCACGATGTGGAAGTATCGCCGTGATCGGTACGAGGGCACTGCCAACGAGCTGACCAAGGCCATGGCCAAACACCAGCTCTACGCACAACTAGAGGCCGCGCGATGTAAGCAGAACGGCAGTGTTGAGGGCCACCTCAACTACATGTTTCGTCTACACTCGAGATTCAAAACGGTCGGAATTACCCTCGACGATGCCGTGTTCAGTGGAATGCTGGTGTCGGTACTCCCCTCCAACGAGCGATTCGATCGCCTGCGTGGACTGGTGGAGACGGGGATGGACTGTGTGGATGCGCTGGACAAGGTGGTGGCGATGGTCATCACGTTCGACAAAGCTAGCAAGGCCGGCAGCCAGCTAAGGCGTCCCTTTAGTGACGGAAAACAGTCATCCCGGCCAGGTCTAACAAAACAAACCACATGATAGAGGAGGTGGAGGAAAGCGACCCGAGAATAGGAACCACAAGCGCGAGGAAGTGCAGCGCCAACATGAGGAAGACAAGAGACTCGGGAACTGCTTCGGTTGTCACAAGTCTGGGCACACGAAGAAGGACTGCCCAAATTCAAGTTGTGGTAATGACAAGAGTGGCGGGAGGCCACTGGGCTATTCACAGTAAACTCAGGATTCACTGAAGCAGCTTCGGAGAAGACGGTTGCTGGTCAGCAACGCAATGCCAACAACCGCAGAGGGTGGCCGGTGAAGAAGAATATATCCACAGTTGGAGTGGATGGCACCGCTAAGGGTGAGTCGGACGATGGACGCGGCGCAGATAGACGTCGCACGTCTTCAAAGAAGAAGAAGGCCGTGTACCAACCGCAAACGTGGGTATTTGACTGTGGAGTAAATCGTCATCTGGTTGGAGCTAAACGGTAATTTGTCGAATATCGCAGTCTCGTGAAAGTTGAGCGAGAGAAGGAAACCGTACAGGGCTACAACGGCACACCTGCTCCTGTCGGCATGGGCGCAATTGACTTGTGGGTTGTAGTGAAAGGAGGACATGTCGCATTACGCGCGGAAGACGTCTACTACTCGCCGAAACGACCAAACCTGTTCTCGAAGTCTGTGGCAAGACGCACAAGGCTTTCAGATCGACTACGATGACGACAAGGGACTCTACACAATGTCGAAGAACGAAGCAAGGGCGCTGCAGGTGCCACTCAAGTCTACGTGCTCCCTTTGGATGTTCACCGCACACAACGAGTTTCTACCTGGAGAAAAGAGTCCGTTAGTGCCAGAAGTCACAGTGAACTATGCCATTCCAGAAGACGTCGTAGATCTCCAGTGCTGGCACAAGCGACTTGGACATCTGTGCCCCCAAAATATTGGCAAAATGGCTGACGATGGACTTGTGGAGGGCATGATGCTACGCAGGCGGCAGTTCAACAAGTGTGAAGCTTTCCAGGTTGGTAAACATCGTGCAAAGTCTTCGCTGAAGCGGTTGGAGCGAGATGTTAAGGAGCGGAACGAACTCGTGTTCGCTGATCTCCAATTCCCATCGACGAACTACAATTTTACAGGTTCGAGGCGATTCTAGTCATCACGGATGCACACATATCACAGCATTCCCCATGAAGAACAAGACGGGCGTGGAAATCAATGCGCTGATTCGACGCTATGTCGTGTTGGCTGAGCGCCAGTGTCCAGGGTGCAAGGTGCGAACCATCGTCACTGATGGTGGTGGTGGGTTCACAAACACCAAGACCACCGCATGATGTCAGAATAACGGGAGCGTTCACTCAACGGCACTTCCGAACACATCGCGGGTCAACAAGGTGGAACGGAGCAGCCAGACTCTGTGCGGAATGATGAAGTCAATGCTAAAAGAGTCTGGGCTGCCGACAGCATTCTGGGTGGGCACACTCTATTACGCTGTCTACCTCGAGAACAGATCATACTCCAGTCTGATCGGGCACACTCCGTAAGAGACAATATGGGGCAGAAGCCGGACATTCACCACCTTCGCAAGTTCAGTGCGCTGACCTACATGCGCACCAGGGGGGGGGGGCAGCACGGCACAAGTTTGCAGACAACTGTCGAGTGGGGTTCCTCCTCGGGTACCGTGAAGGACCACTCGGCTGCAAGGTATACTTCCCCTCAGAATGGACAGTCCTCTTCGGCGGACAAGTCACTGTGAACGAGCGAGTCATGTACAAGTACATACATCGACCAGCTTTTGAAGACACTGTCCGTGAATGGACAGTGGCTGCCTATCCTGATCTTACCAGCGCTGGGTGTCATGATTACGACATTCCGGACACAGAAGGGCGAGAGCATGATACCATCGAGCACCACGACATCACTGACGACGGGAACGCACTTGATGCCGACGAAGGCACCGTCGGGCAAGTGCATCATGGGAATAATCACCACACACAACTTGGATGAACCAGCAACCACCAGAATTCAGCGGTTAGATGGTCGCCACGCAACCGCAGCCACCAACGGATGACGAGATTGCCGGACCTGCCGGAGATGATGGAGTCTGCGTGGACATGGAGGATGAGCAGGAGGCTAACGTCGACAATAACGACGTTGATGGTATTGCAGACGATTAACATGTTGCAGTATCCGTTGATAAAGATGAAGGCGAAGTCGCAGATGGGGAGGAATAGTCCTAGCTTGACAAAGCTGAATCTGGAGATGCAGAAGTCGGAGCATCAGATGCTGAAGAAGCTTCACGAGCAGGAGGACTACTCAGACTTGGAGGACGGCGTAACGATACAAAGTCACCAGTCGTATAGCTCGCCGGATGATGCCGAAGCTTGCGGAAGTGATGGTAATGCCAGCGAGGGAACCGAATCTGACCGCATTTCATCCAATTCTCACCGGCCAACGCCGTGCACGAGAAGATGAAGAGGCTGTGTTGAGTGGAGAGGCTGAGCGGAAGCGAAACAGAACTGGACTTGTCTTTTGCAGAAGACGAAGAGGCGGTCGCAGTCGAATAGTTATATGTGTATACCGCTATAGCAGCAGTGACCATGATGGATAAGGAGCCGAAGCGTCGGCTCTGGCATGAGTCGGAGGTACGACTACCCCGTTCATTCAAGGATGCAATGGCGTCACTGCAGCGGAAAGAGCGGTGACCTGATATGGAACAAGAACTAGCTAGAAGGACGTCCTGCAGATAGTGCCTGAAGATGATATGCCAGCGAGAAAACGTGTTCTACAAACTATGTGGAGATTCCAGATCAAGACGGACAACACCGGCAATGTAGTCCGCTTTTGTCGCCGGTTGTGTGCTCGAGGTGATAAGCAGGAACCTGGAGTTGACTTTCTGGTGATGGAGCGTTTTGTCCAGTCGCACGGATGGCTTCACTTCGGTTGTTCGTGGCACTGAGCATTCTTCTGGGATTGGATCCATTTCAATGCGACATCAACACTGCGTACTTGAACACAAAGCTAAAGATGCTGCACTCCATTCGCTGCATTGCTCGTTTCTCGCTGAAGAAGGGCTAGGTGTACAAGGTGAAACACGCCATCTACGGCTTGCACCAGAGTGGGTGAGAATGGTATGACGAACTTGACTCGTAGCTGTCGGGCGCGGATGGCGCTAGTGCGCTACGGAACCGTACCGCTATGTCTACTCGGAGGGCGGTGTGATCGCAATCTTACTGGTCTACGTAGATGATCTAATCTGCGCAACTAATGGCGAAGGCTGGAAGGCAACTTCTTCGAGGCGCTAAATAGCAAGTATCGTATCAAAGACCGAGGTCGTCTATATGACTATCTCGGAGTTCAAGTGGATTAAACTAAGGAGGGTGCATTCCTATACCAGACGAAGTATGCGAGGGATGTCCTCAACCGGTTCAGGTTTGGCGATGCTTGGGGTTGCCGCTCGCCAATGGATCCGACGACAAAGTTCAGTGCAGCTTTACCAGGAAGAAGCGAAGGAGATTGGCATCGGGTACCGAGCAGTGGCGGGGTCAATGATGTACATGACGACTAGCACAAGACCTGACTTGGCATTTCCTGTGGGATATCTCTGTCTGGAACCCGACTGTGCAGCACGGAGGGGCATTCAAACGTATATTCCGCTACTTGGTTGCAATGGTGGACCATGGGGTATTCTTCAAACGCCCTACCGGTGACCAGCGGCAGAAACTGAAAATCGTCAAGATCGATGGCTATTGTGACTCGGACTGGGGTAATTCTCCGGACACGCGCAAGAGCGTCACGGGCTACGTCATGGTGGTAGCAGGTGGTCCCGTGACTTGGGCGGCTCGGAGACAAAGCGTAGTGGCTCCGCGTACAGCTGAGACCGAGTACGTCGCGTCATGTGAAGCGTGCATGGAGGGCCAGTCTTTGGTCAACGTGGTGTCTGAAGTGGCATCAAGTTTGAACGTGGAATTCACACTCGGAGTCGATAACCACGCCGCAATTGCGCTGGCATCCAACCCAACGTTCAGCCGGAAGCCTCGTCATGTCGAGTAGTAATTTCACTATGTGCGCGAACAAGTAAAGCGGAAGGCATTCAAAATCTGCAAAACAGACGGTGAGCAGAATCCTGCCAATTTACTGACAAAGCCACTGGGCTTTACTTTACTAACGGAGCTGAAATCACTAGTGAGCATGCAGCCGGATTTGCTGCCGACATCTCGTGATCGACAGCGTGCCAGGGTGAAAAAGCCAAAACGGATGCCAAGAAGTGAGTTCCGAGGTGCGTTGAACGCGTCCTCGGAGGGCGGGTGTTAAGTTAAGGCTCAACTTGACCATTAGTGAAGGAAGGCCAAGTGAACGGTGGCGAAGGCGTGTAAGGCTGCAGTTCAAGCTGCGACGCAGATCTCACCGTATGACTTAAGTTGGTTGACTGCTGAGGCTGCAATCCTCGCAGCAACCTTGCATTTGTATGTGCTCAACGACTGAGCAAGCTAATTTTCAATTTAATTCAGTCTTTAGTTTCCACCGCCGAGCTCAAGTGGCCATCTTGCAGAGCCATCTAACATAATATAGCTCCAAACCGGCTATAATATAGCTCGAAATACTGCCAAAGTACCCTCCACCTGCCCGTGAGGGCTGGCTTTATTTCCAGACTCGCTCCAGAGCTCAACAATAGCGCCTCGCGGGTCGACTCTCCCCTACAAGTCCCCAGTTAGCCTAACCTACAAATAAAAGAAGACAATGTGTTTGTAGCGGGACCTCTCCCTCTCCTAGACAAAACTGACTGAACGTGCTGCACGCGACTTCATGCTGACAAATGCTCCAGCCCAAGGAACAATTTCGCCAATTCTCAGAAACACCAAGCAGTTCATCACTACACCTTTGCCCGGTCAACCTCCGACAAGATTGCTTTCATGCCAACATGTAAGATGTTTTCTATTTTTACAAGTGATATTTTTTTAAAATATCATTAGCAATAACTTGTTTCAAAATCCGATATTCAAGGTTAAACTCGGATAATGTTCAGTAAGACTTCCCATCTCAATTCACTGCAGTCCTCGATGTTCCGAAACGCTATGCACTGTATGGTACCTACAACATGGGCAAAATCGGCTTGTTGTTCGAGATATTCCTGGACAAGATTACTGCAAGACGAGAGAAGGAGTGGTCAATCTATCACCACAATGTATCATGTTTCAAGTTAGGCAGAGATTTTGGTTGTATACAAACTGTTTGGTAACGGGCCAGGTGGACCATGATCGTGTAATGGGCCTACTTAGCCCAATACTTAAGCTTACATGTGTGCGCACGTGTATGAGGAAGCGTAGGTTTCTTAGACATAACTCTATTATACTTGTGTCGCACAAGTATAATTAAAGCTAGATTAAAGATAATAATTAACACTTTAGGTGAAATTGAGAACTGTGTTTTGTTTCTTTATTTGTAAAGAATTACCTCCTTAATGTAATAGGGGTTTACAGACGGGTGGTCGGCTGAATCCTATGATTCTAATTGGGTAGAAATATGCAGCTTTCTACCAATGAGACCTCTAGATGTATGCGGACCAGTCGTCCGCCTAAATGTAGCCATTGGTGTGCCTCAC